>RJWK010037025.1:0-21453 GCA_004363435.1 Platanista minor | reverse complement strand
CACACTTGTCCAGAAAACCTTAAGGGAGAGGATTTATTGATAAAAAGATTACAGTCCCCAAATGACCTTGAAGTTAGTGTCTGTTAGTTGAAGGCCTAATTCTCATGTTTGACTTACATAAATGAAATACACACACACATACATACATACATACATACAATGGAAATTTTTTCTTGTATACTTATATTATCAGTTCTATGTCTTTGGAAAGTTCAAGATTCAAAATTGTAAAATCAAGTATAATAATCCTGCCACTGAAAAACAGGCTTCTCCTATGAATTCTAATTTTAACAAAAGCTAAATATTTAGGTTATCTGATGTGTTTGGCATTGGGGACTGGGAACAGAAGGGACAATGAAGCAGTAAGCCTTCTCACTCTTTTTGCATCTGTAGTTATGTTGAGTCTAGGGGGTGATTTTATCCTCAATAGT
Organism: Platanista minor; assembly: GCA_004363435.1. NCBI lineage: Eukaryota > Metazoa > Chordata > Mammalia > Artiodactyla > Platanistidae > Platanista > Platanista minor. The sequence goes on along the minus strand of RJWK010037025.1, from coordinate 21,022 downwards.
TCACTTTAATTGTTTTGTGCTGAAGTCATTAAATTTCTTAAGACTTCCAAGTTATTACCAGTAATCAGATTCTGTATAATTGGATGTCTTTTCTTGAAATGACCTATTTGTTGTGAAGCTATTTAGCTAGTGTTTTCTTTTCTTTCTTTTTCTTTCTTCCTTCCTTCCTTTCTTTCTTTCTTTTATCTTTCTCTCTTTCTTTCTTCTTTCTCTCTTTCTTTCTTTCTTTCTTTTTCTCTGAGTGTTTCAAAGCATAGAAGAGGTTATTTTTTATTCTATAGTTTGAAACATCTAAGCATAGTAGTGGTAATAATAAAATTTACACAAAAACCAGCTGCACCTGGAGAAGCTCTTAACATTTTGGAAGCATTCAAGCTGCTTTGGAGGAAACAAAACTGGGTTTCTTTGGATATTTATTTGAAATCGTATGATGAGGGATGCAGGACTGGATCTCTGCAGACTAGCTGTAGACATTTTTATCCTACTTCTGTGGTAAAGGGGTAAGCTTTAGCTTTGAAACCTGGCTGCTTCTTAGAGGCTCAAGCTACTACGAAGAGGTAGATAAAAATTGCAGATGGACAAAACATTTTCTTTAGGTTGGCTGCTGAATGTTAGGTTTTCTGGAATGATGAGGTAGCAAATAAGGTCCTCTCTGCTAAACAATATTGAAAATCACTCGAGAAAGGGGTAGAAGAGTAGCGAGTGGCACTAATGCCAGCAATACAATGAACACCGTGTACCTCATTACGTTGGAGATATTTCTTGCTCTGATCTCTGTTGGTTGGGTAAAGAGTCCAAGTTGCTTTGATGGGCAAACAAGTATTTTACCAATGTGGAAAGCTGCCTTTGTAGAGACTCAGAAGCCTCTAAGTGGTCTGTTTGCTTTTTTATCCTATGTCCCCACCCCCATGCCATCCCCTTCTTGTGTACAGGGACTTTCACTGCTATATTTCCAGGGCCTGGGACATTCCTGCATATAATAGATGTTTAATAGATATTTGCTAAATGAATGAATACAAGCTTTCAATTGATAAATTTTGTTTCATTCTGGCATTTGGTTTGGAGTTACTATTTCTATATTAATTCTCAATGTTCATATTATCACAAAATGGCTTTGAGTGTTATGTTCCTATTTGAATATTCCACCTTCATGAGATCACCAAGGAGATACCTTTTAACCTTTCTTCTTGCCTGGTAGGGTCAGTTTTTCCAAGTTTTAAAGTATGATATGAAGTCCCCCATGGTATACTCTCTTTTCTTCAAATTATTCCTGAAGGAAATTCTCTATGAGGTATTGAATAAAGTCATTCTGAAAGTGTGGGCTAGGTTCTGGCACTTAGAATTAGAAGCTCTAATTCTATCTCCGTGTTGTAGAATTTTCTTAGTCACTTTGGAAATAGTTTGTATAAGAGATGTCACCTAATCGTCTATCCAGTGTTCCTCATTTTTCATGTTACATCTGTTTGTGTGGTGATTTAATTACTGTTGGTCTTCTCCACTAGTCTGAAGAAGGCAGCCACATGCCAGTTTCTGCTCACCTTTATATTCCTAAAAGCCCTACATAGTATGCAGAACTTAACAGGTACTCCATAGTATTTGTTAAATAAGTGAATTTTCTCTAAGTGATGCTCTATAGTAATCAGTGTTAGAGATTTAAAGGTAGACAAGATATCCTCCTTCTCTTCAAAAAGTATAGTTAATACAAATATGCAAATAACTATAATGCTAGGTCTATTGAGGTAATTATGGGCTTCAAGCTTAAAGTTAATACTGACAAAAATATGGAAACTCTTTCCATAGTATTCAGGAGAATTCAGATAAATGTACAAATGTCAATTAAGCAAGCTTCTCTATTTCTCCTAACCAGGTAAATAATGAATCTCTCTTTTTTTAAACTGGAAGAAAGCAAGAGATCTTATATTAAATTCTGGGAGTTAAAACAGACAAAACCCAAAAGCATCTTTCTCCCTTATCATCAAGATTTGAAATTGCATAATTATTTGACACTACACCTTGTTCTTTCTACATTCAAGCTCTTTTCCCAGATTTATTTGGTTTATTTTTGTGTTACCTGTAAAAAATGATCTCTGTCTATACTTTTTATGCTTTAATTCTAATTTTCGTTTGAATCATATGTTTTTATTTCTAGTCTCCTGCCTTCTTTCTATGATTCAGGCTCCACATTTTGGCTAGCAATACCATGTGCCTGAATTACCTTAGATCATCCCACTTGCCAAAATAGCGTTCTGAATTTGTGATGTGTTAATTATAGAGAATCAGGATTTTTTCAATTAAAAGTTTGAATCTCACTTCCTAAAATAGATGCAAATTAAAATATATGAGACAACCATGGAAACACCAAGAATCCATACCAATAATCTATACATCTACTCAGATTAATCATTAGCAAAGAGAAGATAACTTAATGATGAAGGCCATAGACCTTCTTCCTCTAAAAATACATGGGCAGACTTCCACTTCCAGCCAGGATTGAATAAAGGACCAGGACCCTTCTACCTGAAACAATTTAAAAGCTGGGTAAAATCACAATTGTAAGACCTTGGATACCAGGCAATGAAGAGATGTGAAATGATTGAAGTGATACTATGATTACTCAAATTTCTGCCTAGACAGAGTTTTCAGGTCACAGTGTGCAAAGAGGAAATCCTTGCAGAGCCTAGCATTATCCCTGGGTTGAGGGGACAGGTCTGGGAGTCTGAGGAGGACAAGGCAGCTAAAGTTGCTACAAGGCATAGTACCAGAGAGGAGAGAGCTGCACAGAGAGATGACTCTAGAGCTATGCAGAGGGATCCTTTTAAATCTTCAGCAGAAGAAACCACCTGAAAAAATTAGAGGGAACAATCCCTGGAGCTCACACACAGCTGGGAATAGTTCCTTTTCCCATCCGTCACAGTAGAATCCTTATTATTCACAGGGCATGTGACACAGTATCAAGAACAGTTTTGCCTTAGTAATGGGGCAAAAATAGATTAAATGCTACTCTAGTCTTGCCCAAAAAGCTTAAAAGCAAGACCTGAAAGGATCAAACTCTTTCAAAGTTATTTAACTATATACCAGTACAAAACTCAAGAATGCTTATAAGCATCTAAGTATCCAGCATCCAGCAAGGTAAAATTTATAGTGTCTGGCATCCAGTCAAAAGCTTCAAGTGTACAAAGAAGAAGTAAAATATCTTTGAAAATGAGGAGAAAATTCAATTAATAGAAACAAATCCAGAAATGACATATTATAGATTTAATAGACAAGAACATTAAAAGTTTTTTTTCTTGCATTCCATATGTTCAAGAAACTAGAAAATATATTGAGCTTATTTAGTAGAGACATTGAAGATATCTGTCTAAAATCAAACTTCTACAAATGAAAACTATAATAACTGAGATAAAAAATACCCTGGATGGTATTAACAACCAAGTAGACAGTGTGGAAGCAACAATTCATAAACCTGAAAACATAGTGATAGAAACTGTCAAAAATGAAACAAAGAGGAAAAAAAAAGACAAAAACAAAAGCATAGCATTAGTGAGCTGTGAGATAACTTCAAGCAGCCTAATGTTTATGTAATTGGAATCCCTGAAAAAAGGGCAGAGGGAGAAACAATTTTTGAAGAAATAATGGCCCAAAATTTCCAAATTTGATGAAAACTGTAAACCCGCAGATCCAGAATGTCAACACACCTTAAGCACAATAAACATGAAAAAAACTACACCAAGGGGTATTCTGTTCAAATTGATTAAAACCAGTGATAAGAGTATCTTCAAAGTATCTAGAGGAAAAAGATACATTATATACAGAAGAATAAGAAGGAAGAGTTATAGCATACTTTTTTTCAGAAATAATACAAGTCAGAAGATAGTGGAACAACATCTTTAAAGTATTGGAAGAAAATAACCCAGAATTCTATACACAGAGAAAATACTATTCAAAAAGGAAAACAAAAATAAATGGTTTTCAGGTATCAAAACTTTAAAAAAATCATCAGCAGCAGAACTGCAAGAAATGTTAAGGGAAACCCTTACAGGAAAAAAGAAAATGGTATTAGTGGAAGCCTGAGTCTGCACAGAGAAATGAAAAGCACTAGAAATACTTACTGTGTGGGTTAATATGAAATGTCTTTTTTAATCTTATTTAAATCTCTTTAAATGATAATAGGTTGTTTAAAGCAAGATAATAACAATGTATTATGGGATTTATAGCATATGTAGAAGTAGAACATTTGACAAAAATATCACAAAGGCCAGGAAATGGAACTATACTATTGTATGGTTCGTATATTAAGTATAGTATCACTAAAAGATATATAGAATCACTTAAAGATGGATAAGTGGTATAGAATGGTATAGAATCACTTAAAGATAAATAAGATAAAATACATACTATGATTCTTTAAAAACACAAGAAGCTATAACAAATAGGCTAACAAAGGAAAGGAAAGGAAATCATTTTAAAATATCACACACAATGCAGAAAAAGAGGAAAAATAGGAACAAAGAACAGATGTAATAGATAGAAAACTGAACCAAATGTATCAATAATTCTGTTAAACATAAATGGACTAAAAACCCCAATTAAAAGGCAGTAATTAACAGATTGCATTAAAAAAGCAAGACTGAACTATATGTTGCCATTTTAATTATAAAGAAAAATTAAGTTAAAAGTAAAAGGATGGAAAAATATATATTAAGCTAATGCAATCAAAAGAGAGTTGGAGTGTCCATATGAATATTAAACAAATTAGAGTTCAGAGCAAAGAATATTACAAGGTATAAAGAAAGATATTTCTTAGTGATAAAGTGCTAATTAATCAAGAGGACACACCATTATTAAATGTTTGTGTTGTAGTAACAAAACTTACATATTCATAAATCAAATACTGATATTACAAGAAGATGAGAATATACAATTTGGGGCAGAGATTCCAATACTTTTCTCAATAATCGATAGTACAAGTAGACAGAAAATCAGTAAGGATATAAAAAACTTGAATCACACCATAAATCAACTTGACCTAATTGACATTTAAAACACTCCATCCAACAACAGGAGAATGAATATACATCCTTTTCAAGTGTTGACAGAACATCTACCAAAATTGACTGTCTTCTGAGCCACAGAGCAAGTCTCAAATTTAAAAAACATTCTTATTACACCCTGTTCTCTGACTATGATGGAATTAGTTTAGAAATAAATATTAGAAATATATTGGAAAAGTCCTCAAATATAAGGAAACTAAATAACACTCTTATCTACAACTCCTGGGACCTAGAAGAAATGAAAAAGGGAAGTTAGAGATTATTTTGAACTGAATAGAAATAGAAAAAATATTAAAATTTGTACCAGTGAAAATTTGCCACCAAAATAATAATCTTAGTTTTCACATTTATGCAACTAGAGAAAGACAAATTAAACACAAAGTAAGTAGAAGAAAGTAAATAATAGAGTTTAGAACAGAAGTCATTGAAATTAAAAACAGAAAAAACAATAGAAAAAAGTTAATGAGGAAGAAAGCTGGGTCTTTTTTTTTTGAGATCAATGAAACTAATAAAGCTCTAGCAATACCGATCAGGGAAAAAGGAGAAAAGAAACAAATTATCATTATCAGGAATAAGACATAGACATCACTACAGATTCTACTAATATAAAAGCATAAAAATGAAATACTATGAATAATTTTATGCCATTAAATTCAATTATTTAAATAAAATATACAAATTCCTTAAAAGTTGCAAACAATAGACATTTACTCAAAAGGAAATACACAACCTGAATAGCTCCATATCTGCTAAATAAATTAAACCATTAACTTAAAATTTCCCTACAAAGAAAACTCCAGGCCTAGACAGCTTTATGGGTAAAGTCTCCTAAATAGTTAAGGAAGAAATTATACTAATTTCATGCAAAATCTTCCAGAAAATTGAAAAGGAAGAAATACTTCCCAACTCAGCATTACTCAAAGACATTACAAGAAAACTACTGACCAGTATCCCTCATGAATATAGATAAACAGGTTCTTAACAAAATTTTATCAGATAATCAGTATATAAAATAGATAACACATTATGACCATGTGAGATCTAGAAATGCAAAATTAGTTTGAAAAAAAATCAGTGTGATTCACCACAAAGAGAAAGGAAAACTACATTCCAGGGTATGCAGAAAAAGCATTTGCCAAAATCCAACATCCTTCCTGATAAAACCTCAGAAACCTAAGAATAAAGTAGGAACTTCCTCAACTTAATAAATGACATATACAAATAATCTACGGGTAACATCATACTTAGTGGTAAAACACTGAATGCTTTTCTTCTAACATAAGAGGAACGTGGTAAGAAGTATATCCATTTTCACCATTTCTATTCAGCATTGCACTGGAAGTTTTAGTGAGTGAAATAAAGCAAGAAAAAGGAATTAAAAACATGCTGCTTGGAAATTAAGGAGCACAGTTATCTTACTCATAAACTCTATAGTCATCTATGTAGAAAATGCTATGGAATCTCCAAAAAAGATCCTAGAGCTAATAAAGGATTTAACAAGGCTGTAGGATACAAGATCAATATATAAATATCAGTTGTAGTTTTAGGTACTATCAATTAAAAATCAGAAATTGAAATTAAAAACAATATCATTTACAATAGCAGCAAAAATATGAAATGTTTAGGTATATATCTAATAAAAATATGGAAGACCTATATGCTGAAAACAAAATATTGCTACAAAATATTACTGAGAGAAATTATATAAGTGAGTGATGAACACTATACTATATACACTATATGCTATACTGTGTTCATCGATCAGAAAGCACAATATTATTATTATTATTTGTTTTAATTTTATTGGAGTATAGTTGATTTACAGTGCTGTGTTACACGTTTCAGGTGTACAGCAAAGTGATTCAGTTATACGTACACATATATTCATTCTTTTTTAGATTCTTTTCTCATATAGGTTATCACAGAATACTGAGTAGAGTTCCCTGTGCTATACAGTAGGTCCTTTTTGGTTATCTATCTTATATATAGTAGTGTATGTACATTCATCCCAACTCCTGATTTATCCCTCCTCTACCACGTTTCCCCTCTGGTAACCATAACTTTGTTTTCAATATCTGTAAGTCTGTTTCTGTTTTTTAAATAAGTTTATTTGTATCATTTTTAAAATTAGATTCCACATGAGTGATATCATATGATATTTATCTTTGTCTGACTTACTTCACTTGGTATGATAATCTCTAGGTCTATCCATGTTGCTTCAAATGACATTATTTCATTCTTTTTTATGGCTAATATTCCACTGTATATATGTACCACATCTTCTTTATCCATTCCTCTGTCGGTGGACATTTAGCTTGCTTCCATGTCTTGCCTATTGTAAATAGTGCTACAGTGAACACTGGGATGCATTATCTTTTTGGATTATGGTTTTCTCCAGATATATGCCCAGGAGTGGGATTGCTGGATCATATGGTAGTTCTATTTTTAGTTTTTTAAGGAACCTCCGTACTGTTCTCCATAATGGTTGTACCAATTTACATTCACACCAACAGTGTAGGAGGGTTCCCTTCTTTCCACACCCTCTCCAGCATTTATTGTTTGTAGACTTTTTGATGATGGCCATTCTGACCAGTTTGAGATGATACCTCATTGTAGTTTCGATTGCATTTCTCTCATAATTAGTGAGGTTGGGCATCTTTTCATGTGCTCTTTGGCCATCTGTTTGTCTTCTTTGGAGAAATGTCTATTTAGGTCTTCTGCCCATTTTTTGACTGGATTGGTTTTTTTTTTGACATAGAGCTGCATGAACTGTTTGTATATTTTGGAGATTAACCCCTTGTCGGTCACTTCATTTGCAATTTCTCCCATTCTGTGGGCTGTCTTTTCATTTTGCTTGTGGTTTACTTTGCTGTGCAGAAGCTTTTAAGTTTAATTAGGTCCCATTTATTTATTTTTGTTTTTATTTTCATTACTCTAGTAGGTGGATCAAAAAAGATATTGCTGCAATTTATGTCAAAGAATGTTCTGCCTATGTTTTCCTCTAAGAGTTTTATAGTGTCTGGACTTATATTTAGGTCTTTAATCCATTTTGAGTTTATTTTTGTGTATGGTTTTAGAGAATGTTCTAATCTCATTTTTTTTACATGTAGCTGTCCCGTTTTCCCAGCACCACTTATTGAAGAGACTGTCTTTTCTCCATTGTATATGCTTTCCTTCTTTGTCATAGATTAATTGACCATAGGTGCATGGGTTTATTTCTGGGCTTTCTGTCCTGTTCCATTGATCAGTGTTTCTGTGTTTGTGCCAGTACCATATTGTATTGATTACTGTAGCTTTGTAGTATAGTCTGAAGTTAGGGAATCTGATTCCTCCAGCAACATTTTTCTTTCTCAGAATTGCTTTGGCTATGTGGGGTCTTTTGTATTTACAAATAGATTTAATTTTTTTTTTTTTTTTTTTTGCTCTAGTTCTGTGAAAAATGCCACTGGTAATTTGATAGGGATTGCATTGAATCTGTAGATTGCCTTGGGTAGTATAGTCATTTTGACAGTATTGATTCTTCCAATCCACGAACATAGTATATCTTTCCATCTGTATGTGTCATCTTCAATTTCTTTCATCAGTGTATAAGAGTATAGGTCTTTTGTCCCCTTAGGTAGGTTTAGTCCTAGGTATTTTATTCTTTATGATGTGATGGTAAATAGAATTGTTTCCTTAAGCACAATGCTATTCAGATATCAATTCTCCCCAGATTTATCTATAAAGTCAGTGTAATACAAATGAAAATCCCAGTTATGTTTTTGGTAGAAATTTATAAGCTGATTCTAAAATTCACATGGAAATGCAAAGAAACTGGAATAGCCAAAACAGTTTTATTTTATTTTATTTTAAATGTTTATTTTATATTGGAACATAGCTGATTAACAAATGTTGTGCTAGTTTCAGGTGTACAGCAAAGTGATTCAGTTATATATATACTTGTATCTATTCTTTTTCAAATTCCTCTCCCATTTAGGTTATTACAGAATATTGAGCAGAGTTCCCTGTGCTATACACTTGTTGGTTATCTATTTTAAATGTAGTAGTCCAAAAAAGTTTTTAAAAAGATGAATAAAGTTGGAGGACTTACAGCTCCTAATTTCAAGACTTATGATAAAGCTATAGTAGTCAAGAGAATATGGCATTAGTGTCAAAGCCAAGAAATAGATCAGCATAGATATTTCAGAACTAGAGCTCCACATAAATGGTTAATTGGTTTTTGACAAAGGTGCAAAGGCAATTCCAAGGATAGTCTTTCAACAAATAATCCTGGACTAACTGAATATCCATATGCACAAATATGAAATTGAACAATATATTGCATCATATACAAAAATGAGTCAAAATGGGTCATAAACCTAAATGTAAGGTGTAAAAATTTAGAAAAAATATTATAGGGTAAAATCTTTTTGACCACTGGAAGAATCATAAAACGTAAAGAGGAAGCTTTTTGGAGTGATAGATATATCCATGATCTTGATAGTATGATGGTTTTGTGCATGTATTCATATGTCAAAACATATAAAATTGTACATTTTAAGTCATGCAGCTTATTTTATGCCACTTATTTCTCAATAAAATGGTTTAAAAACCACACGGGCAGATACAGAATTTTACATGTAATTACAAATGGGTGGATAGATTACCTTTGAAGCCTGACAGTGAGAATCCTTGCCTGGGAGTAAGTAAATAAAAATAAGCAATCATTTTCTGAAGAACCAAAATAATAATAATAGTAGTAATTATAATAGCTAACACAGCACTTAATATGTGTCAGGCACTTTTCTAAGTGATTTACATTTTAAGTCATTTAAAACTTTTGATAACCGTATGATATATGTAGTATTATTCTCTTAATTTTACACATTGAGGCAAAGAAGGTTTCAGCAACTTGTCCAAAGTAACCCAGCTAGTTTGTAACTGATCTGGCATTCAAATATAGGCATTTTGGCATTTTGACTCCAGGGTCAGTGTCCTGAATCAACATCCTAAATTGTATCTCTAAGATGAAGCCTTCTTTGATGATAAGGGTGGAGTGTATGCCACCACTTTTCTTTTCAAATCAAGTATAGTAATAGGACTTTTATAAATACAAATTGAGCCTAGTGGATTTTGAAATTAAGTAATCCCATTTTTCCAATACAGTTTAGGAAATCATGGATCGAATTTCTTCATTATCATAGGTGATATCTAAAGAAGTTTTCATTGCCAAAAATCAACCATATCTAACTGGGCTAGGAAAAGCAGTACTTTTTATAAGTAAGAACCTTAAGAAAGAGGAGTAAATAAGCATTTTCCCATTCAAAGTACTAGAAAAACTAGAAAAGAGAATTTGGGCTGCCATGTGTGTTGGTTGACCACTGACAGCTCATTAACACTTATTTAAGCATTTCCTCTAGGTATTTGAGCTTCTTATTAAATTTACACATTCTTCACAGAAACTCCTGACATTCATGGAATTTGTCTCAAGAAAGCCAGTTTTCCAGAAGTGATTTGTATGTATCACAAATCAAATTTCTTTTTTCAAGTGCTGTCTCAATAAACTTCTCTCTACCAGACAGGTTCAGTCTAATATAGATCCATTCCCTCAGGGGAATTCACAAAGTTGCTAACACAAGAAAGTTTTATATATCTTAAGGAAATGTATTTCTCAGTTTATTTTATTTTTTCATGTTAATTTTGTTTGTTTGATTGTCTGGCAAAGATCCCTCTAAAAAGCCAAGTAGTATAAGGATTACTCACTATGAGGACAGGACTGTTTGTTATTTGCTAGCAGTATCGAACGTGTACCATGTCCTGGTCACTGGGTTACCACTTTTCATGTATTATCTCACTTAATATTCATAACAACTTGAAGAAACTAAATTTTTGAAAGATTAAGTAAATTGTGCAAGGTCATAGAGCTAGTAAGTGGAGGAAGAAAATCTGGATCCATGCATACCTGATTCTAGGCCTTTCAGCTCTTTCAGCTCTTAAAGGCTCTATCGATACAATTTTTTATTGAAGTATAGTTCATTGACAATATTGTGTTAGTTCCAGGTGTACATCAAAGTGATTCAGGTATCCACCTGTACATCAGGTGATTCAGGTATATTCTTTTTCAGATTCTTTTCCCTGTTAGGTTATTACAAAATGTTGAGTACAGTTCCCTGAGTTCCCTGTGCTATACAGTAGGTGCTCGTTGGTTATCTGTTTTATATATAGTAGTGTGTACATGTTAATCCCAACTTCCTAATTTATCCCCCCCCTTTCCCTTTGGTAACCATAAATTTGTTATGGTCAATATTTTTTACTCCAAAAATACTTCTAAAAGTATAATAGAATGATTTTATGTAAAACTCTTTTGAGTTTGCGGTTGAATCCAAAGATAAAAATGAAGGGAAAAATGACCTGACATTTAATACATGTATGAGGCATAGATGGAAAAGTATTTTCAAAGTGTTGCAAATATAAGGCTCTTTGGGTGTTGATTTGGCAGTAAAGTTTGGGATTCTGTCATAAATATACCTGTTCTGCCAGTCTTTAAAAGATCTTTGTACAGTACAACTCCTTCTTTTACCAACTCAGTTTCTTCTATCATCTGCAGCATATGGATGGATGCTGTACCTATTTGAAAATACTCAAAAAATAAATCAAGACATAAATTAATAAGTGAAAGGACAGAAGATGTTCTTTGGTTTTCAGAAATCTGAGAGTGTGATTATTTTTTTTAAAAAAGAAAACCTGGTGAAGATACACGGATCATTCTCAGTAAATGAAACTCGTTTGACAAAGTGTCAAAGTGTATTTATTGATGATGTCCCCAAATAATGTCCTAATTCACTCCTAGATTTATTGTGGAGAAATATCCAGGAGTCATTCATAATACCTGAGGACACCACTAGCATTGAATGGGTGGATGTGGGATGACAACAGCTAGGCATAGAGCAATCTATGGCTTGTCTCCCACAAACACCAGTAGTGTCCCATTAGGAAACACTATATGCTGTAACCATTTCAGGGTGCTCTTATCATCACCTTCATGCTGGGGACAGATCTCTGTAAAATACTATTATGCTTATATTATATGTCTGTAAAGTACTCAGTATAGCTTTGCTTAGCTCTTTTCAAAACCCAAACCTTTATCTAAAGAGGAAGAAAACTTTTGTCTTTTCTATCTCAGTTTCCTCTCCTGTCTAACTCATCATATAAGGCCTCTGAATGGTCCCATCAGAATTTTCTTACCTAGGAGAAGTAGTTATCAATAGCAAATAAATCATTCTTGCTTTCCATACAAGTGTTGTAAAAAGAAGTAACCTGGATTCCTTTGAAATACGTTTATTTCAGCAAGGGTGCCTTTGAATCCTTAGTGTATTTAGGGTTTTAAGTTTTTATTCTTCACAGAAATATTTTTTTCCTTTTGCTCTGTCACTCCAGAGCTCTAGCATTGAAAACAGAACATTGTGTTCAGAAAACCCCTGCATATTTATTGGCCTTGAAAGTATGCAACACATCTAGCCACATAATTGAAAATAATAAGGCCACAATAAATGGGATGGCCCCAGGGTAGAACACCCAAGGGATTCAATTGGTGTCGCTTTGCATCAATGTCCATGCATCATGGTAATTGAGGTAACATAACCAATTACCACATTTTAATTAGAGTTCTAAGAACTTGAGAAAATTTGCAATGATGAGACAGCTCACTTTAAAAAGAAAAAAAGCAAAGAAAGAATGAAAGAAAATTGTGGAGGGGTGGGATCCCACATATTTTGTTACCCAAGCTTGTTTCTTGCAAGAAGAGGTTACATAACATGATGTTTTGTGAGTCTTCTTTATTTCTAAAGCTTTTTCTATCTCTCAATCTTATTATTTAGTGATACATTTTGAGATACCAAGTATTTTAAAATGCCATTTTGTGACTAAAGTAATAGCATTCTCACCCTATTATGACTGATGATTTTAGAAATTTATGGCCAAAGAAATTCTCTAGAATATGCCTTGGCTTATAATTTCATTTCCCATCTAAGTGTTTCTCACCATCATAATTTAGGGATTTATTCTAAGTTTTAAGTCAGTGTCTGAACACAGTGACACATTATTAAATTACATATATCTCTGGCTCTGGTTGCTAAACAAAAATAGACCTAGATTCCACCCCCCTCAAAATTAAAAGCAGAAAGAATTACAGCATTTAGAAAATAATTTTGACTTGTGGCAATTATTTTTATAACAGTAGAGTTTAAGTGAAAAACCTCCTGTAAAATTTTAGTGCTGCTAAATAATCAAGTAATTATGTAATTACTTATACTTAATTACTTACAGGAAAGATGGTCGTTAAAAAATCTTTATACATGTCAAAAACAACTTTCTTCCTTTAGAGTATTTCTAGCCAAGCTTCAAATACCAAATCTCTTTTTTTCTTTTTTTTTTTTTTTTGCTGTACGTGGGCCTCTCACTGTTGTGGCCTCTCCCGTTGCCGAGCACAGGCTCCGGATGCGCAGGCTCAGTGGCCGTGGCTCACGGGCCCAGCCGCTCCGCAGCATGTGGGATCTTCCCGGATCGGGGCACGAACCCGCTCCCCTGCATCGGCAGGCGGATTCTCAACCACTGCGCCACCAGGGAAGCCCCCAAATCTCTTTTAAAAGTAGTTTCCAATAGATTCATTTTTCTTTCATATATCCTTTACCATTTTTCTTCAATGTATGAAAATGCATTATATACAGCTCTACATGTCCTCTCTCCTGTTTCCACTCATAATAGCCAAAAAAAAAGGAAGGAAGGCAGGGAAAGAGGGGCAGAGGGAGGGTGGAAAGGGAAAGGGGGAAAGGAAGAAAGAAGGAAAGAAACAATTTTAAATTACAGTTGAAGGTCTTGAGGTTAAATATAAGAAACGTGTCCTTAATGTGAGCACTTCCAGTAGACAGAGTAAATTTTCAAGAGAAGTTGAGGAATTTTCTTTCCTTGAGTATTACAATAGAATGTGGTGACTAAGAGCTTAGGCCTGACTTTGCCACTTAGTTTCTATGTGATTGTGGCAAATTATTTAACTTTTCTATGCCTCAGCTTCTTCATATGTGATATGGAGTTAACAGTAATACCTACCTTGGGTTTGATAAGGTTTAAATGAATTAATAGGTGAAAAGTTCTTTGAATAACTGCTGCCACAGGGCCAATAAATGTTAGCTGCTATTATTGTTTATGTTATTGTAGGAACCAAGTCTTATTTATCTTTTAGTTATCTAAAAATTAATACATTGTGTGGCATACTAGGCAATTAATATATTTTTGCTTAATAAACACATGAACAAATGATAGAGAAGTGAGTAGTTGAGGAAATCCTGAATTAAGTGATAGATTCCATGGTTGGCATAACCACTCATGCTTATCTTCCTCCTTTTCATTCAGAATTAGCCAAAGCATTATTTTGTTCTTTTTTATGGCTGAGTAATATTCCATTGTGTATATATACCACATCCTCTTTATCCATTCCTCCCTCAATGGACATTTAGGTTGCTACCATGTCTGGCTACTGTAAATAATGCTGCCATTTGCAGCAACATGGATGGGCCTAGAGACTGTCATACTGAGTGAAGTAAGTCAGAAAGACAGATATCATATGATATCACTTATCTGTGGAATCTAAACAAAATGGTACAGATGAACCTATTTACAAAACAGAAATAGAGTCACAGATGTGGAAAACAAGCTATGGTTACCAAGGGGAAAAGTGGTGGGAGGGATAAATTGGAAGATTGGGATTGACATATCCACACTACTATACATATAATAGATAACTAATAAGAACCTACTGTATAGTACAGGGAACTCTACTCAATATTCTGTAATGACCTATATGGAGAAAGAATCTAAAAAAGAGTGGGTATATGCATATGTATCACTGATTCACTTTCCTGTACAGCAGAAACTAACACAACATGTAAATCAACTGTACTCCAATAAAAATTAATTAAAAGAAAAAGAATTGGCCAAAGCTAAACCAGTTGAATTAATTAGCAACACTCCTCTCAGCACTGGTTGATTTAGTTGATTTTCCCTATTATTCTGTTTTCAATTTCATTGATTTTTGTTCTAATTTTTACTATTTCTTTTTTCCTGCTTGTTTTAGAGTTAAATTGCTCTTTTTTTTCTCAGTTTCCTAAAGTAGGAGCTTAGGTTACTGAATTTTAGATCTTTCTTCTTTTCTAATATAGGCATTTAATGCTATAAATTTCCCTCTAAGCACTACTTTTGCTGCATCTCAGAAATCTTGATAAATTATATTTTCATTTTTACTTAGTTTAAAATGTTTTAAGGGACTTCCCTGGTGGTGCAGTGGTTAAGACTTCACCTTCCAATGCAAAACATAGGACAGAAGCAATATTGTAACAAATTCAATAAAGACTTTAAAAAATGGTCCATATCAAAAAACAAATCTTAAAAAAAATAAATTAAAAAAAATTTTTAAACTTTCTCTTGATACTTCTTTAACTGTGTGTTATTTAGAGTTTGTTGTTTAATCTCCAAATATTTGGGAATTTTTCAGCTTTCTGTTATTGATTTCTAGTTTAATTCCATTGTGGTCTGAGAACGTACATTGTGTGATTTCTATTCTTTTAAATTTGTTAAGGTGTGTTTTGTGGCTCAGAATGTGATCTGTCTTGGTAAATGTTCCATGTGAGTTTGAGAAGAATATGTATTCTGCCATTGTTGAATAAAATATTCTATAAATGTCAATTAAGATCAAGTTGATTAAAGTGAGAGAGTGACATGGACATATATACACTACCAAATGTAAAATCGTTAGTTAGTGGGAAGCAGCCATATAGCACAGGGAGATCAGCTCGGTGCTTTTTGACCACCTAGAGGGGTGGGATAGGGAGGGTGGGAGGGAGGGAGACACAAGACGGAAGAGATATGGGGATATATGTATATGTATAGCTGATTCACTTTGTTATAAAGCAGAAACTAACACACCATTGTAAAGCAATTATACTCCAATAAAGATGTTAAAAAAAAAAAGATCAAGTTGATTGATAGTGTTATTCAAGTCAACTATTTCCTTACTAGTTTTCTGCCTGATTGATATATCATTTACTGAAAGAATGTTGATTAATCTATCAGTTACCGAAAGAGCTAAGATCAGAAGTCCTCAGCACTAGTTGAAATCCAGCCATAATAATGGATTTTCTGTTTCTCCTTGCAGTTCTGTCAGTTTTTGCCACATATATTTTGATATCCTCTTGTTAGATACATACATGTTTAGGATTATTGTCTTCTTGAAGAATTGATCCCTTTATTATTATACTGCCCCTTTTTATCCCTGATAATTTTCCTTGATTTTTGAGTCTGCTTTGTCTGAAATATATATAGCTACTCCAGCTTTCTTTCTTGTTGTTGTTGTTGTGTTGGAAGTCATTTAAAATTTTTTTTTTTTTTTTTTTTTTTTTGTGGTATGCGGGCCTCTCACTGTTGTGGCCTCTCCCGTTGCGGAGCACAGGCTCTGGACGTGCAGGCTCAGTGGCCATGGCTCACAGGCCCAGCCGCTCCGTGGCATGTGGGATCTTCCCAGACCGGGGCACGAACCCGTGTCCCCTGCATCGGCAGGCAGACTCTCAACCACTGCGCCACCAGGGAAGCCCAGTCATTTCAATTTTTTAAAATATTATTTTAAAAATTTTATTCCAGCTTTCTTTTGATTAATGTTAGTATGGTATATCTTTATCCATTCTTTTAACCGTTCTGAGTCTTTGCATTTAAAGTGAGGTTCTGTAGACAACATATAGTTGGATCTTATTCTTTTATCTATGCTGAGAATCTCTGGCTTTTAATTGCATTATTTAGATCATCCACATTTAAAGTGATTATTAATATAGTTGGATTAATATCTATCATGTTTGGTTTTTTTCCCTTTGTTTTCCTAGAAATGCCTGAATTCTATAATTGAAACTGTTATTGGTATTGATTTCACTGTATATATAATTACATGTTATATACATATTATATATTATAATGTTATATATGTTATAGTGTATATAACGAATATATGTTATATTATTTTGCTGTAATTAATGATAATATTCAACAAGTGTTTAAAATTTGAATTTCCAACACATATTTACAAGATAGCCATAAGCTAACTTTTGTTAAAAATCACCTTCCAAGTCTGTAGGGCTGTCTTTTCTTCTGCCCTCTTAAATACTACAGGTAATGACTGGTTGAGACAGCATAAATTTATATCATTTCTTTTAAGGAATAGTAAATTATCCAAAAATGGGAATGAAATAATGCTTACAAATTATTTGTATCCCATATATGAAGATAGAACACAATATAGAACACAAAATCAAAATGTATATCATGCTAAACATAAAGATTCTAAAAGAATTTTGTTGAAGTATGGAAGTAATTCATTTGTTAAGAGAAGTCATAATTTTTTTTTATTCAAACAGAAAGTCACAAAAATTATAATCATCCTCATCTGTTCACTCAGTCCCATGTAATTAATGTTTTTTTCATCTTGATCATTTGTTAGCACTTTTATGAATTCATCAGTTTTGCATTAGAGTTCTGAAAATGCTTATTCATTCAGTTCAGCGGTATAGTCAGTTACCAGAAACCTGTGCTTGTCAGAGTCTTTTCCATGAATTCCTTGAAGATGAAACACTTTTATAGGAACATTTGTGCAAAAGCATCAGAGTACACACAGAACTGTCTGTAAATGACTAAAGACTTAAAAATGGCCACAAAGACTTGATGACAGTTCATAATAATGCAACTGACAAGGACATTTAGTTATTTCTGAGATAAACATTTTAAAATAACAACTAGAATTATGACTTATAACATTATACCAGAACATATAATATATTTAGGAATTTCATGTAATATCTGAAACATTTATATTAACATATTTCCATACAAATAACCCACAGAAAGTTTACTATTAGTTGTTTTTTTGTTTTAATTTGTTAATTTTTTTATACAGCAAGTTCTTATTAGTCATCAATTTTATACACATCAGTGTATACATGTCAATCCCAATCGCCCAATTCATCACACCACCATCGCCACCCCCCCATGGCTTTCCCCCCTTGGTGTCCATATGTTTGTTCTCTACATCTGTGTCTCAACTTCTGCCCTGCAAACTGGTTCACCTGTACCATTTTTCTAGGCTCCACATACATGGGTTAATATACGATATTTGTTTTTCTCTTTCTGACTTATCTCACTCTGTATGACAGTCTCTAGATCGATCCTCGTCTCTACAAATGACCCAATTTCGTTCCTTTTTATGGCTGAGTAATATTCCATTGTATATATGTACCACAAGTTCGTTATCCATTCGTCTGTCTATGGGCATTTAGGTTGCTTCCATGACCTGACTATTGTAAATAGTGCTGCAATGAACATTGGGGTGCATGCATCTTTTTGAAGTATGGTTTTCTCTGGGTATATGCCCAGTAGTGGGATTGCTGGATCATATGGTAATCCTATTTTTAGTTTTTTAAGGAATTTCCATACTGTTCTCCATAGTGGCTGTATCAATTTACATTCCCACCAACAGTGCAAGAGGGTTCCCTTTTCTCCACACCCTCTCCAGCATTTGTTGTTTGTAGATTTTCTGATTGATGCCCATTCTAATTGGTGTGAGGTGATACCTCACTGTAGTTTTGTTTTGCATTTCTCTAATAATTAGTGATGTTGAGCAGCTTTTCATGTGCTTCTCGGCCATCTGTATGTCTTCTTTGGAGAAATGCCTATTTAGGTCTTCTGCCCATTTTTGGATTGGGTTGTTTGTTTCTTTAATATTGAGCTGCATGAGCTGTTTATATATTTTGGAGAGTAATCCTTTGTCCATTGATTCGTTTGCAAATATTTTCTCCCATTCTGAGCATTGTCTTTTCATCCAGTTTATGATTTCCTTTGCTGTGGAAAAGCTTTGAAGTTTCATTAGGTCCCATTTATTTATTTTTGTTTTTATTTCCATTACTCTAGGAGGTGGATCAAAAAAGATCTTGCTGTGATTTATGTCAAAGAGAGTTCTTCCTATGTTTTCCTCTAAGAGTTTTATACTGTCCGGTCTTACATTTAGGTCTCGAATCCATTTTGAGTCTATTTTTGTGTATGGTGTTAGGGAGTGTTCTAATTTCATTTTTGACATGTAGCTGTCCAGTTTTCCCAGCATCACTTATTGAAGAGACTGTCTTTTCTCCATTGTATATCCTTACCTCCTTTGTCATAGATTAGTTGACCATAGGTGTGTGGGTTTATCTCTGGGCTTTCTATCCTGTTCCATTGATCTGTGATTCTGTTTTTGTGCCAGTACCATATTGTCTTGATTACTGTAGCTTTGTAGTATAGTCTGAAGTCAGGGAGTCTGATTCCTCCAACTCCAATTTTTTCCCTCAAGACTGCTTTGGCTACTCGGGGTCTTTTGTGTCTCCATACAAATTTTAAGATTTTTTGTTCTAGGTCCTTAAAAAATGCCATTGGTAATTTGATAGAGATTGCATTGAATCTGTAGATTGTTTTGGGTAGTATAGTCATTTTCACAATATTGTTTCTTCCAATCCAAGAACATGGTATATCTCTCCTTCTGTTGGTATCATCTTTAATTTCTTTCATCAGTGTCTTATACTTTTCTGCATACAGGTCTTTGGTCTCCCTAGGTAGGTTTATTCCTAAGTATTTTATTCTTTTTGTTACAATGGTAAATGGGAGTGTTTCCTTAATTTGTCTTTCAGATTTTTCATCATTAGTGTATAGGAATGCAAGAGATTTCTGTGCATTAATTTTGAATCCTGCAGCTTTACCTAATTCACTGATTAGCTCTAGTAGTTTTCTGGTGGCATTTTTAGGATTCTTTATAATATCATGTCATCTGCAAACAGTGACAGTTTTAATTCTTCTTTTCCAATTTGTATTCCTTTTATTTCTTTTTCTTCTCTGATTGCTGTGGCTAGGACTTCCAAAACTACGTTGAGTAATAGTGGTGAGAGTGGACATCCTTGTCTTGTTCCTGATCTTAGAGGAAATGGTTTCAGGTTTTCACCATTGAGAATGATTTTTGCTATGGGTTTCTTGTACATGGCCTTTATTATGTTGAGGTAGGTGCCCTCTATGCCCACTTTCCGGAGAGTGGGCATTTATTATATCATTTATCATAAATGGGTGCTGAATTTTGTCAAAACCTTTTTCTGCATCTATTGATCATATGGTTTTTATTCTTCAATTTGTTAATATGGTGTATCACATTGATTGATTTGTGTATATTGAAGAATCCTTCCATCCCTGGGATAAATCCCACTTGATCGTGGCGTATGATCCTTTTAATGTTTTGTTCGATTCTGTTTGCTAGTATTTTGTTGAGGATTTCTACATCTATATTCATCAGTGATATTGGTCTGTAATTTTCTTTTTTTGTAGTATCTTTGTCTGGTTTTGGTATCAGGTTGATGGTGGCCTCATAGAATGAGTTTGGGAGTGTTCCTTCCTCTGCAATTTTTTGGAACAGTTTGAGAAGGATGGGTGTTAGCTCTTCTCTAAATATTTGATAGAATTCACCTGTAAAGCCATCTGGTCCTGGACTTTTGTTTGTTGGAACATTTTAAATCACAGTTTTAATTTCATTACTCATGGTTGGTCTGTTCATATTTTCTGTTTCTTCCTGGTTCAGCCTTCAAAGCTTATACATTTCTAAGAATTTGTCCATTTCTTCCAGGTTGTCCATTTTATTGGCATAGAATTGCTTGTCGTATTCTCTTAGGATGCTTTGTATTTCTGCAGTGTGTGTTGTAACTTCTCCTTTTTCATTTCTTTTTTTTTAAATTTTTTTTTTTACATCTTTATTGGAGTATAATTGCTTTACAATGGTGTTAGTTTCTGCTTTATAACAAAGTGAATCAATTATACATATACATATATTCCCATATCTCCTCCATCTTGCGTCTCCCTCCCTCCCACCCTCCCTATCCCACCCATCCAGGTGA
>RJWK010037024.1:5973-21553 GCA_004363435.1 Platanista minor | reverse complement strand
TTTTTTTTTTTTGGCCCTGAGGCATGTGTGATCTTAACTCCCTGACCAGGGATGGAACCTGCAACCCCTGCACTGGAAGGCAAAGTTTTAACCACTGAACTGCCAGGGAAGTCCCGCCTGTAGTAACTTAATTTCCACTTTGTTGAACTTCTTTGGGGACTCTGAGCCATCGCCTAGCACTAGCTGCCTTGATCGTACAGGATTGTTCTCAGACTCTGGAAGATGAGGTCATCCTTTGTCCCCACACTCTGTACGTTTTGGCCAGGGGACCTTCCCATATACCAGAGGTAGCTGGTCTGGGATGATCGGATCATATCAGAAGACACACGTCAACATGCAGAAGGAATGACAGAGCACCTGAGGCTCTCATCCCAGTCCTGTCTGAGGGCTGTGCTGTGTGGATTAGAAGAGCTAGGACACAGCTGCTGTTGTGGTTGCTGCCATTTGCTGAGTGTTGGAAAAAAAAAATGATTATGCCTCTATTCCTTTCCTCTGTTGCTGAGAATTCAGAACTAATTATAAATATGCTCAATGGTAGTTCATCCCAAACCTTAATATTTTTTCTCTTCTCTGCCCTCCCCTAATCTGGGGAGTGGGAGTGGAGGATATCTGAGATAAATGGCCTGGGAGAAGTCAAGAGGAAACTTCTGAAAAGCTGATTTTCCAGTTTGGCTGGCCAGTAGATTGCCAGCCCCAGCCACTCTCCCCTCCTCCCAACACTTGACTCCCCATAGATCAGAAATTACACTGTTATTCATTTCATTGAAGGGAATTGATGGGTTTGGTGGAGTAAGACCGTCAAATAAACTCTCTGCAATGGTTTATAAATTTGTTTAGATTGGTTGTGTACATAGGAGTCATGATGATCTTTATAGAAGATGATGAAATTTAATATACTAGGATTAAAACAACCACATAAATAATGCTTTTTATAAGCAGACACCAACAAAGTTTGTTTTTTTTTTTTTCTGACCTATGGGAGGAAAAAATTTTAATTGTAATTGTAAAAATTAGACTCATTCCTTTGTAACTTTCTGTAAATTGGGAAGATAGCACCATTGTCTGAACAACAAGCAGCAAAATCTTTCAGTCTAAGTAAAGAGTTTTGAATTGGGATAATCATAATGGTTTTGAGTGCCCAACCCTGCCCAGGAATTGCTTTGAGTTGTCAGGCATGCAGCAGCCCCAAACAGCTCACTTTGCTGTTGTCCTGTTTGCACCGAGGACATCAGAGGAAAGGAGGAGATATTACCATCTCGCTTTGAAGGAATGATGAGATTCTGTGTGTCCTCTGCTGTGAGTCCCTTCCAGAGTCCTTCAGTCCACGCTGTGCAGGCCTAGAGACCTCTCCTTTCTCCCATCAGTAGCGATTGCATTAATCAAGTCGGGCTGCCATAACAGAAGACTGGGTAGCTTAGGCAGAAATATTTTTTTCTCACAGTTCTGAAAGCTGAGAAGTCCCAGATCAAGGTCCAGCAGGGTCAGTTTCTGACAAAGCCTCTCTCCCTGGCTTGTAGATGGCTGCCTTCTCACTGTGTCTTCACAGGGTGGGGAGAGAGAACAAGTTCTCTGGTGTCTCCTCTTATATAAACTTCTCAGGGTCCCACCCTTATGATCTCATTTAACCTTAATTACTTCATAACTCCAAATACAGTCACACTGTGAGTTAGGGCTTCGACATATGATTTGGGGGAGACACAATTCGACCCATAGCATTTCACACTTGGCCCCCCAGATTCATGTCTTATTGCCTGCAAAATACATTTACTCCATCCCAACAGCCCCCAAAGTCTTAACTCATTCCAGTATCAACCCTGAAGTTTAAAGTCTCAGCTAAATATCATCTAAAGCAGGTATGCATGACCCTTGAGGGGTATATTCATCCTAAGGCAAAATTCTTCTCCAGCTGTGATCTTGTGAAACCAGACAAGTTATGCACTTCCAAAATATGCACTACAATACAATGGTGGGCAGGTGTAAGATAGACATTCCCATTCCAAAGAGGAGAAATCCAGAAGAAGAAATTGTTGATGGGTCCCAAGCAAGTATAAACCTAGCAAGGTCAATTTCATTAGTTCTTAAGTTTTGAGAATAATCCACTTTGGCTCAATGCTCTGCCTGCTAGACCCACTGAGGTGGCTGTCCTGCCTTCAGGACCCACTGGAGCCGTGGTCCCCCCTCCACAGCTCTGCTACTGGGGATCCTGTCCCCAAGGCTCTTGGCAGGCTTCAGTCAGAGGCTGCCTGGCCTGTTGAAACCAAGACAATGGCCCCACCATTTGAAACCAAGGAGGCAGCCCTGAAGACCTTTGAATTACCTGAGCAGTCATTCCTTCCTAAATAGGAGACATTTACAGCCTAACAGCTCTATGGTCCTGTTCTTAGAACCTAAAAAGTCCAACAGACTTCCTTCATTTTGTCTCATTTTTTCTGTCCCCTTTAGTTCACATTGGTAGTGTCTTTGCTGGTATAATCACATCTGTATTCCTGGCTTCTACTGAGATGGCTAAGTCCATGAGTTGTGCCCAGGATCTCTTTATCAAATGGTTGTCCACACACCCTTGGTGTTCTCTTCACAAGCTTTCTCATTTATTTTTCACAATATGAATAGGCTGATAATTTTCCAAATCTTCAAGTTCTGGTTTCTTTGTGCTTAATAATTCCTTCTTCAATTCTTCTGTCTCCTTTTACATTTTACTATGAGTCAGGAGGAACCGAGCCACTCCTTGAATACCTTGCTTGAAAATCTCCTCAGTTAAATATCCAATTTTATAGTTCATAAGTTCTACCTTCCACAAAACATCAGAACATAAGTTTAGCCAAGCTCTTTGCCACTTTATAACAAGGATAACCTTTCCCCTAGTTTCCAATAACATATTCCTCATTTCCATCTGGAATCTCACCAGAATCGCCCTTAAGTTCCAGTCCAAGTCCAAAGGCCTGAGAACCAGGAGAGTTGATGGTGTAAGTTTCAGTCCAAAAGCTGGCAGACTTGAGATCCAAGAAGAGCTGATGTTTCAGTTCAAGTCCAAAGACAGGAGAAGACCAGTGTCCCAGCTCAAGGCTGTCAGGCAAAAGGAGTTTCCTCTGATTCAACTTATTTGTTCTATTCAGGATTTCAATTGACTGGATGAGGTCTACTCACATTAGGAAGGGCAATCTGCTTTACTTAGTCTTTCAATTCAAATGTTAATCTCATCCAGAAACACCCTCACAGACACAACCAGAATAAAGTTTGACCAAATGTCTGGGTACCCATGTCCCAGTCAAGTTGGTCCATAAAATTACCTACTACCTGGATCACCCAGGGAGGTCATAATAGACTTTTCAAACCTTTCCCTCCACAAGCTTTGACTGAGCATATGCTAGGTAAAAGGTCCCATTCCTAAGACTCTTTGAATGCAAATTTAATTCTGTTCAGTCTGATTTGATTCCAACTGTGGACTAGATTGTTACCACAGATGGTAAGTTCATCTCTACAGAGGTCTTCCTGTAGATGTCGACTGGATGGCATGGTGTAGCTCACAGTTTCAGTGATTGTAGGCTATGGATGGTAATACTGCCACGAAATGGGCAGCAGTTGTGAGGAGGCAAGGAAGGAGAAGCTGTGCTAGATCAGTGCTTCTCTAGGAGTGTATGAATTACTTGGGTAGCTCATCAAAATGCAGACTCTGATTCAGCAGTTCTGAGGTAGAGCTTGAGATTCTGCATTTCTAATAAACTCCCAGGTGATGTTAATGCTGCTGGTCTAGGGATCACACTTTGAATAGCAAGGTACTAGATGAGCTTTAAGGTCCCTTCTGATTCTCAAAATTTGGTCCAATTCAGCAAGTGTTCATCAAGAATTTATTGTGTGCCATGATGCTATGAGGTAGCCAATAGAGGTAGAAAATTTGTTTCCTGCCTTCAAAGTGCTAACTAATATTGAGAAATCTGAACAAATAGCCACAGTCTCACAACTTAAGTGATGGCTCAAACTTCTGGGTCCACCTCTGAGTGTCTGGACTCTTAGGAAGACATTCTACCTGAAGTTTTTATATCAATGCCTTCCCAAGAAGTTTCATTTCAATTTTTTTTTGAGGAAGCCAGGAATCTGAAATATAGTAGTTTAGCCACCTAGAAAACTAACTTGAAACAGATGAATAAGAATAGGAACAAGAAGAAAATCAGTTCAATGAAAAAGTGCAGTGTTCTTTCTAATCCCACAAGGTCAGTTGTACTGGGTTACATCCCTGAGAAAACTAAGAGTCCATAGCCTTATGCACAAGAGAGCTCTGGGAAAGGACACCTCTGACCCAATAATCTAGGGTCAGAGTTCCCCTAAGAAGGAATAGGGGAGACACTTAGTGGGGAATGGCTAACACTGTGGATTGGGGTCATGTGAGCTTAGATGGGAATGGTCATAGGGGCTCCAGAAGGGCCAGTGTTATCAAACAGTCTTTCAAGCTAAGGACCTTGATCCCTTAGGTTCAACTTGGAGTGGCAAAGGTGGGGGAGGGAAGAGTTGAGAGGTCCTCAAAAAACTGGTAACTATAAACAAAGATGGGAGAATGCAATGTCTATGAGGGGTGGGGCAGGGAACACTTGCTGGCCCAGAGGAGGAAAGCAGCAGAAGGACCAGGTGAGACCACTTGGCTATGAAACGAATAGCTGGCCACAACAAGGAAAACACTTGCTGAGTTGGCCTTTTTTTCTTTTTTTTTTTTGTGGTACGCGGGCCTCTCACTGTTGTGGCCTCTCCCGTTGCGGAGCACAGGCTCCGGATGCGCAGGCTCAGCGGCCACGGCTCACGGGCCCAGCCGCTCCGCGGCACGTGGGATCTTCCCGGACCGGGGCACGAACCCGTGTCCCCTGCATCGGCAGGCGGACTCTCAACCACTGCGCCACCAGGGAAGCCCTGAATTGGCCTATTTACAATGAATAGCTCAGGCTGGTCTTGTGATTGTTGGTGAAAGCAGAATCCACTTCCCCAAACAGTCCTCCCCACACACCCCGGCTCTCCAGTCCCTACTTGCCCAGCCCTAATCTCCACTCTCTTCCTTCCATGGTGGCCCTGGTAAGGTTGAGGGCACTGGAAAGCCTGATAGAGACCTTCCCACCCCGTACCCCGCCCTTTGGTCCGATACACACACACACACACACACACACACACACACACACACCCTAACCAGGCCAGTGGCTTGAGCTCAGAATGTCTGAGCTGGTGGGGGCGGGAATAGGGGGAAGGGGGAGGGAAGGAAAAGAAGAATCAAACAGAAACTTTCTCATCTTTCTATCAGCAGCCATGCAAGGAATATTGTTCAGCATGGCACAAAGGCGGCACTGAAAATAGCTGCAGCCAGAGCGGGGCTGCCAACCACTGCCTGAGATAACGTCTACTTGGAGACACTGGTGTCTTTGTGGTGCTGTCAGTGTCCCTATTGTTCCTGAGCCTATTGCCTGGGGAATATTGTTCCCGGCTTTTGTCTCCCCCGGTTCACGGTTCACTTTTGTTTGCCTTTACTTACCATTTCATTCCTTGCTTCCTTTGTGCTCTCCCATTCCCTCCTTTGTCTCTCCCTCTCTAAGCCTGCCTGTGGTGTGGATTGGTGCCCAAGGAGACAATAGGCCCTACAGCTCCCAACCTATGGCCCCACGCTGAACGACACACCCCATAGTGTAGACGGTTCCATTCCAGCTCTCCCTCTCCCAAGTGGCACCCAAGATGTCCCAAAGATGGGAGAGCCTTGAGGGAGGGTGGGGTGCAAGCTACCCACTCCCCTCCTGGTAGCAGCGAGGAAAGGTCAGTGGGGTATTTGATTCCAGGAGGAAGTCTGAAATGCCTGAAGTGGGTCCCTGTCTCCTTCTGGATCTCTCTCCCTTTTCCCTTTTTTTAAAAATAGGTTTCGGGTCCAGTCAGAGTAATAAGGACATGCTCAAACTCCACCTCCCCCAAACCCTCTCTCAAGTGCCCAGCATGCACGTCTCTGACCAGGGCGCTCATTTTTCTTCCCCCTCCCTCTCAGCCTCGCGGATCAAAGTGACCTCTGTTTATTTGCACATTCAAATCCAGACTGCCTCCAGTAACCCGATCCAGTCAGGCGCCAGGATGGTGCAGGAAAAGCCCCGCCTGCACGCCTCCCCCCACCTAACAGCCCTTTTGGCAGAACTGGGTAAGGAAGGGGATGGGGTCTCCTAGGGTCAGAGTTGGGAGTGCAAGAGAGGCTGGCAGTGAGACAAAACTGCCAATTCCTTTAGAATGGCCTCGGGTCCTCTCACTTCAATGACAGGGGAAACTAAGGCATCAAAAGAGACTTAGAAAATACAGGACTCAGGTCCTGAGTTTGCCTGCCAACCCCCAGCACGCTCAGGTGTCCAACTGCAGCCCTGCAGAGAGACTCCTTCTCAGTTCCAGCTAAGAGGGCACAGGCCCCAGGCTGTACTTAAGGGGCTGGCATTGACTTCAGGCATCAAAAGCTGTTGATAGAAAGTGCTTTTTGTCTACCTCCCCCAACTTCCTGCCTCTATACAGAAGAGGACAGTGATTGGAGAGTTGAGGAAGCTTTTACTTTGGGGGAAGGCTGGGAGTAGGGACATAGCCTGAAGCCAGAGAGGAGCCTCTACTCTCTCATTGTTCTAGTTCCAAGGACAATGGGAATAGTCTCCAGAGAGTCATTGTTTCAAAAGCTGGAAATTGGGTAGGGGATTTCCGGAAAGTTTGAATGGAAGCCAAGCTTGGCTGAGAGCAGACAGGAGGAGGAGGAGGAAGAAGAGGAGGAAGGGGAAAAGGAAGATAAGGGGGCAGTCTGGGGTTAGGCGAAAAATACTACTGGGCCCTGAGGACAAATTTGCCCTCCTAATTCCACTACTTTCAATCCAAGAATGCTCTTTTTTGTTCTGATTCTTGCCCTGCCTTTCTCCCGATTCCCTTTCTCCAGCCAAAAATTACCTCTAAATTCTTAATACTCTTAAGCATAAGGAGAAGCAAAAATAATTTCCCATTCCTTAAGGGAAAGAATTGAGTCTGTTCCACCATTGTAAGCTAAGGTACACTGTAGAGCAACCAAAAGTGATGGCATACAGGCAATATATTCAATTTATTTGAGACTAAAATATTTCCCTTGTAGCTAGGGATGGCCAATGAAACATAAGTAGAAGAGGTGAGGTATCTGGGAACTTCTCCTAAAGGGTCATACCTTTTTGCCCTTCCCACCTTCCTCTTTGACCTGGCTGGAATGTGGTTGTGATGGCTGGAGATCTAGCAGCCTTCTTGAAACCATGAAGGGACCATGAAAGGAGTTTGAAAAGGACTCCCTGTTCCTGTTAAGGAAAGCCAAAGAGAAAAGTAGAAAGTGCTTGGGTCCCTGATGACTGAAGAACTACAATATTAGCCTCAAAATGCCTACCTATGAGGTTTATCTAGGTGGGGGTACAGAAAGTTTTATTAGATTAAGCCCTTTAATTTGGGTCTTTATTAATAGGACTCAGACACAAGTCTTACTAATACAGTGGCATGATTTATATCAATGAGGAAAGAAATTTCTATACCATTTCTTTCTGTTTGCTGAACTGCTAGGAAAAAGAAAAGGAGTCAAAAGAGATATCCCATTGTGTACTAGAGCATGTGAATAATACTGTAGGTTTTCAAAGTGAAGTCACAAGCTGAGATTGGAGGCAGGGGCTAGAGAGAACACAATGCTCTGCACAATAAAGTAGGAGGAATCATTCTGAGGTGGCTGGGGCGAAATGAAGAGGCCAAGCAACATGCAGAAGATTGCTATGGATGGTTATATGGACATTAGAGTGAACTGGCAGCTGATAGCCTGAAAGAAGAGAAGAGGGGGGAAATCTCTAAAAGAAGACACAAGAACTAAAAAGACACTGTTTATTAATATTAATCAGGCTTTTGCAACATTATATAAAAATGGACAATTCACAATAATGAGTATGTGTCATCAAAACAAGTTCACTCCATTTAGTAATGCAAGGGCCAAGAGAGCAGGTGGAACAAATGTTGAAACTTCCTCCTCCTTCTCCAGACACATAAAATCAGGGAGAAAATAGATTTAAAAACTCATAGCCACACTTGAAAACAAGAAAGGGAAATATTAAAAGCTACCAAAGAGGTAAAATAGATTATTTAACAAGAAACATGAATCAGATTGATACCAGACTTTCTCATATTGAACAGCAGATGCCAAAAAAACAAAGGAATAAAATCATCAAAATGGTGAAATAAAATAATGTTAAATATAAAATTCTATGCCCAGTGAGACTATTATTCCAGAGTAAATGTAAAGACATCTTTAGGTATGAAAGAACTCAGAAATTTTAGTAATCACAGACTCTCACTGGAAGAACTGTTTCAACAAGAAGAAAAGTGAATCCTGAAAAAGAAAATGTAGGACACAAAGTTTAGCAGATTTTACATATAGCACAAGTGTAATTTTTTTACCATGTTTTTTAGATTCCACAAATAAGTGATACCATATGATATTTGTCTTTCTCTGTCTGACTTACTTCACTCAGTATGACAATCTCTAGATCCATCCATGTTGCTGCAAATGGCATTATTTCATTCTTTTTTATGGCTGAGTAATATTCCATTGTATATATGTACCACATCTTCTTTAACCATTCCTCTGTCGATGGACATTTAGGTTGCTGCCATGTCTTGGTTATTGTAAATAGTGCTGCATTGAACATTGGGGTGCATGTATCTTTTCAAATTATGGTTTTCTCTGGGTATATGCCCAGGAGTGGGCATATGATAGTTCTATATTTATTTTTTTATGGAACAACCATACTGTTCTCCATAATGGTTGTACCAATTTACATTTCCACCAACAGTGTAGGAGGGTTCCCTTTTCTCCATATCCTCTCCAGCACTATTGTTTGTAGATTTTTTGATGATAGCCATTCTGACTTGTTTGAGGACATAGCTCATTGTAGTTTTGATTTGCATTTCTCTAAGAATTAGTGATGTTGAGCACCTTTTTATGTCCTTTTTGGCCATCTGTATATCTTCTTTGGAGAAATGTCTATTTATATCTTCTGCCCATTTTTTTATTGTGTTGTTTGTTTTTTTGATATTGAGCTGCATGAGCTGTTTGTATATTTTGGAGATTAATCCCTTGTCAGTAGCTTCATTTGCAAATATTTTCTCCCTTTCTGTGAGTTGTTTTTTCATTTTGTTGATGGTTTCCTTTGCTGTGTGAAAGCTTTTAAGTTTCATTAGATCCCATTTGTTTATTTTTGTTTTTATTTTCAGTACTCTAGGAGGTGGATCCAAAAAGATATTGCTGCAATTTATGTCAGAGAATGTTCTGCCCATGCTTTCCTCTAAGAGTTTTATAGTATCTGGCCTTACATTTAGGTCTTTAATCCATTTTGAGTTTATTTTTGTGTATGGTGTTAGTGTTCTATTTTCATTCTTTTACATGTAGCTGTCCAGTTTTCCCAGCACCACTTATTAAAGAGACTATCTTTTGTCCATTGTATATTCTTGTCTCCTTTGTCATAGATTAGTTGACCATAGGTGCATGGGTTTATCTCTGGGCTTTCTATCCTGTTCCATTGATCTATATTTCTGTTTTTGTGCCAGTGCCAAGCTGTTTTTTTGTTTGTTTGTGTTTTTTTTTAAACCAATCAGGGCCTTATTTCTCTTTTAAATTAATTTATTTATTTTTGGCTGCATTGGGTTTTCATTGCTGCGCATGTGCTTTTGTCTAGTTGTGGTGAGAGGGGGCTACTCTTCGTTGTGGTGTGCAGGCTTCTCATTGCAGTGGCTTCTCTTGTTGCAGAGCACAGGCTCTAGGCACGTGGACTTCAGTAGTTGTGGCACACGGGCTCTAGAGCGCAGGCTCAGTAGTTGTGGTGCAAGGACTTAGTTGCTCCAAGGCATGTGGGATCTTCCCAGACCAGGGATTGAACCCATGTCCCCTGCACTGGCAGGTGGATTCTTAATCACTGCACCACCAGAAAAGTCTCCCAAACTGTTTTGATTTCTATAGTTTTTTAGTATAGTCTGAAGTCAGGGAGGCTGATTCTGTTTTTCTTTCTCAAAATCTGCTTTAGCTATTCGAGGTCTTCTGTGTTTCCATACATATTGTAAATCTTTTTGTTCTAATTCTGTGAAAAATGCCATTGGTAATTTGATAGGGATTACACTGAATCTGTAGATTGCTTTGGGTAGTATAGTCATTTTCACTATATTGATTCTTCCAATCCAAGAACATATCTCTCCACTTGTTTGTGTCATCTTTGATTTCTTTCATCAACATCTTATCTGAGTACAAGTCTTTTGCCTCCTTAGGAAGGTTTATTCCTAGGTATTTTACTCTATTTGATGTGACGGTAAATGGGATTGTTTCCTTAGTTTCTCTTTCTGATCTTCCATTGTTAGTGTATAGGAATGCAAGAGATTTCTGTGTATTGATTTTGTATCCTGCAGCTTTACCAAATTCATTGATGAGCTCTAGTAGTTTTCTGGTAGTGTCATTACAGTTTTCTATGTATAGTATCATGTCATCTGCAAACAGTGATAGTTTTACTTCTTTTCCAATTTGCATTCTTTTTCTTTCTTTTTCTTCTCCGATAGCCATGGCTAGAACTTCCAAAACTATATTGAATAAAAGTGGTGAAAGTGGACATCCTTGTCTTGATCCTGATCTTAGATGAAATGCTTTCAGTTTTTCACCATTGAGAATGATGTTAGCTGTGGGTTTGTTGTATATGGCTTTTATTATGTTGAGGTAGGTTCCCTCGATGCCCACTTTCTGGAGAGTTTTTATCATAAGTCGGTGTTGAATTTTGTCAAAAGCTTTTTCTGCATTTATTGAGATGATCATATGGTTTTTATTCTTCAGTTTGTTAATGTGGTGTATCACATTGATTGATTTGCATATACTGAAAAATCCTTACATCCCTGAGAGCACATGTGTAATTTTTTAAAAAGGAAATGCATAGGTAGGAGATGCTACAGTAATGAACAATATTCCCAAATCCCAATGGCTTATAATCACAAAGGTGTATTTCTTGCTCATGTCAGCTGCAGGTTGACTAGGGCTCTGCTCTATATGGCTTCTCTATTCTGAGATTTAAGTGGCAGCAAAAGTTTCTATTGGGAAGAAACTAATTTCTCAGCAGAGAGAAAAGGAAAGTGGAGTGCCATGGTTATCAAAGCATCAGCTAGGGAGTAGCACATAGCCTTTAACCCACAAAACAAGTCAGGTGGCCAAGCCTGCCATACATGGGATGTGTCCTAAAACTCACATGGCAATAGGAGGGGAGTTACATATAATTCTCTCAGGAAAGGTGGTGAATCATTTGGGAACAGGAATATAATCTACTACAACAGGCAAAATGACTGGAAAAATATGACTTTTAGCAACTATGAATTCTGGGGAGGAGAATATAGGTAATTATATTCTGCATTTTTTAGGTTCTCAAAATGAAAAAAGAAGACAAAGGAAAAAGTTTAGATCCACTAGAACAAGCACTTTTGTATCCTGCTTTTTGAAGTTTAACATTAGGGACTTCCCTGGTGATCCAGCAGTTAAGACTCCATGCTCCCAACACAGGGAGCCTGGGTTCGATCCTTGGTCAGGGAACTAGTTTCCGCGTGCTGCAACTAAAAGATCCCACATGCTACAACTAAAAAGATCCCGCATGCCACAACTAAAAAGATCCTGCATGCTGCAACTAAAGATCCCACATGTCACAACTAAGACATGGCATAGCCAAATAAATTAATTAATTAAAAAAAAAAAAAGTTTAACATTAATCTTGTGAGCAGAAGGGAGGAAAAAAACTTTCTCCTGCTGGGGCCCTGGGAATTAAACTGACAAAAGACAGATTAACAATAGAAAAACAGTTTATTAACATGTGCAGAGTGCATACGCATGGGAGAAATTCAGTGATGAGTAACTCAAAGGGGTGGTTAGAACTCAGGGCTTGTATAGCACCTTAACAAAGAACAATAAATTTGTAGAGAAGTGATAAGACAAAGGAAAATTAGTTTAGGCTTTTTGAGAGGTAAACTGTGGGAAGATAAGTACACACAGAAAGGAATGGAAGATAAGGGTTATTTCAATAAGCTTTGTTTGCAGGCCTGTCTCAGTGCTGATTTTTCATCTTCTTCGTGGCCATAAAACTCTCCCAGAAAAAGAGACTTATAGCAGTCCTCATTTCTCAGAAGTGTCTGCTTTTAGTCAGTAGAGAAAGTTCTGAGAAGGCTTTTTTCTGCATCTGTTGATTGTCACTTGCCTCCAGCTCAAAATAGTCTTTATGCTAAAATGGCATACCTTGGGGTGGCATATTCTGATCTGCAGGAGTATTTGCTCATACCACTAATAGTTCTCCCATTTATACTTTTTTAGATGCAGAGATCTAATATGGCTTAGAAAAACCAAAGTAGATGAGATGATAGAACTTTGGGACTTACAGGGTTACAATTTATGCACACTTCCCAAGGAATCTATATATCTGATGTTTTATTGTGTGTAATTATGATTCTCAGGGCCATATAACTTTAAATAATTAAATGTAAAACTTTAAAAAAATCAAAAGGCACCAAAATAATATTAAGCACATAAAAATATTGGACAATGAGAGAATCATGAAGAAATGTGCTTACCAACAATTTGGGCGTTTTCAGTTCTCCGGAAAAGTTGTGAAAAATTTTGACATGGATCAAAGAGTTACTGGGTGTATTGGAAACTATGCATTATCTAAAGCACACCCTTTTAGGTTATCTGATTCTTTGAAAGGGGTTTGCACCTTTCATTGTCTCTGAGCTATTTTACAACAATGTAAGTTGTAGATAACATAGCAATGTAAATAATTCTGGTTTTCTTAAAAGTAATTAATTAATTAATTGATTTTTGGCTGCATTGGGTCTTCGCTGCTGCCCTCAGGCTTTCTCTAATTGCAGAGAGCAGGGGCTATTCTTCGTTGCACAGGCTTCGAAGCACAGGCTATTCTTCGGTGCACAGGCTTCTCATTGTGGTGGCTTCTCTTGTTGCGGAGCATTGGCTCTAGAGCACAGGCTTCAGTAGTTGTGGTGCACAGGGTTAGTTGCTCCGTGGCATGTGGGATCCTCCGGGACCAGGGCTTGAAACCCATGTCTCCTGCATTGGCAGACAGATTCTTAACCACTGCGCCACCAGGGAAGCCCAATAACTCTGCTTTATACACTTGCAAATGAATCTTGTCCAGTGAAGGGACACTTGATTTCCTACGCCCCCACAAAAAAAAAAAAAAAGAAAGCAACTAGTTTTGCGTCTATTTGTAGATTCATTTTAGGGCCTACATATATGTCTGGTCTTTGAATTCTCCTTTGAACATGTTGAAACATTACTTATTTCTTCATTAATTAATGAGTTAAAATCTTTGGGAGTGTTCATTTTATATTCGTAAGAGCATCATGATTTTATCTTTAAAAAATTTATCCTGTAACAGTGAATACTCCACAAAACTTCCTTTGTTATGAATATTTATTAGGAGTCAGTCTCTGATGCTATATGTTTTTGCAAATGTATGGTATGGGATAATATTTTGAATGATTAATTGTTGCCTTTTCCCCATGATTTTTTCCTTGACTCACACCCCATTTGGTCCAAGCTTGTTCCATCAGATTCCCTCTCTTAGCAATGTAAATTCAAAGACATTTGTGAGTTCTGAGGCTGGGGGTGTGGTGGTAACTACTTGGCACTGGTGGGGTCACCATCTCTGTGGGATCGTGGATAGAGAAGCAAGAGAGGAGGCATGCTGGATGAGGCTGATGAGGTAGCCATACCTGGAACGTGGTTCCTGACTACTGTCTGCTTCCTGATTCTCCTGGAAGCTTTTGATTTCTGAAAATTATCCAGAATTCTTCCAACAAATTTTCTTTTTTGATTTACCTAATGTGAGCTGATTTATGTTATTTGTAATCAGAATAACTTTAATCAAAACAAAGTGGCATCAAGATGGAGGGCATAAACCATTACCCTGGTTAAATCCAAGTCTCTGCCTATCTTGCTTGAATCTTTGTGACTGGAGAAAAACGCCCAACCTCACTGACATATTCTCACTTTAAATTCATGATTATCAGTCTCAGTGAGTCTTTATGCTGTCCAGCAATCATTCCTTACTCCCCTAATCTGTTCCCTCTCCCACTCTCTCCCCTAATCTCCTCATACCCCCAACACCCCCTCATGTATTTTCACCCCGGACAGTGAACCTGGCTTGCTTCATCACCAAGAAAAGTAAAATTATCATGAAAGCACCTTCTACAGATTATCACCACTTCTACTCACCTGGCTTCCAGGAGGCCATGGTGTCTCAGCTTCCTTTTACCTCATAGATGCTGCCCTCTCAGTCTCCTTTGCTAGCCTCTCTTCTCCCAAACCTCGAAATCTGCACTGTCCAACACCATAGTCACTAGCCTCACAGGGCTATAGAGCACTGGAAGTGGTCAGCCTGAATGGAGACTGATGTAAGCATGCAACACATACAAGATTTCAAAGACCTACCAGGATAAAAGGGCATACAAAATATTTCATTAATAATTTTTATAGTGATCGCATGTTGAAATAACACTTTGGATATCTTAGGTTAAATAAAATATAGTTTAAAATTACTTTCACCTGTTTCTTTTTCTTTTTCTAAATGTGGGCTACTAGACAACTTAAAACTGACCTGATTCACATTGTATTTCTATCATCAGCACTGCTCTAAATGTCGGAGTGCCCAGGACTCAGTCTTCGGTCCTCTAGGTCTTTCTCTACTCTCACTCTCTCATTCAGTTTCAGGGCTTTGAATACTTTATATATGCCAACAGACCTCTCTCCTGAGCTCCTGACTGTATATCCAACTGCTTGCTCAACCTCTCCACCTGGAAATCTAACATACACCTCAGATTGGCTCTCCCATCTCAGCTGATGGCAACTCTGTTCAGTTGTTCAAGAGAAAACTGTGGAGTCATCTTTTTTATCTCAAATGCCGTATCCATTTCTTTCAGTGGGCTTATATTCAAAGTGTATCCAGAATCTAACCATCTTCACTATGATGGGGTTTAGGACACACTATTCCAAAATATGGCACCTGGGCATATTGAATATTTTAAGCTGAAGGGGTTTGAGAAAACAGCAGAAGCAGGAAAGTCACTCTGACCTCCCCCGCCCTTTCCCCCTGAAGCAGATCCCAAGACGCTCATGTGAGAAGTGTTCTCCCTATACCCAGAGGAAAGAAATATCCTTATCTCCAAGAGAAGGGACTCGGACACGAAGAGGAATCCGAATGAACAAGACTTGCTGAGTTTTCTCCAGGTTATTATGTGTAGCTCAGACTCTTTGTCCTAGCACATCTTTCCATGACTTTCCATTCCTCAAGAAACCTAGCATTAAAAGCACTCAGGTTTGGGCTTCCCTGGTGGCGCAGTGGTTGAGAGCCTGCCTGCCGATGCAGGAGACACGGGCTCGTGCCCCGGTTCGGGAAGATCCCACATGCCGCGGAGCGGCTGGGCCCGTGAGCCATGGCCACTGAGTCTGCGCGTCCGTAAGCCTGTGCTCTGCAACGGGAGAGGCCACGGCAGTGAGAGGCCCGCGTACCGCAAAAAA
>RJWK010037023.1:6499-21554 GCA_004363435.1 Platanista minor | reverse complement strand
AGCCCCAGTAAGTTTTAATATTGCTAAATGTTATAGTTACTTTCAGGAAGTCCATTTATGAGGGGGGATACCAGACAAAGTAAAAATAATATGAAAATGAAATGTATTTGATGTATTTATGGCCTTGGGTGTTGTCATAAGAAAGGGGAGGGCTTCCCTGGTGGCGCAGTGGTTGAGAGTCCGCCTGCCAATGCAGGGGACGCGGGTTCATGCCCCGGTCCCGGAAGATCCCACATGCCGCGGAGCGGCTGGGCCCGTGAGCCATGGCCGCTGAGCCTGCGCGTCCGGAGCCTGTGCTCCGCAACGGGAGAGGCCACAACAGTGAGAGGCTTGCGTACCGAAAAAAAAAAAAAAAAGAAAGGGGAAAGAGGCAAAGGCATTGAAAGCAGTAGGTAAAGAAAACACACACACACACTCACACCTTTCTGGCTGGAGTATATCACACAGGAGCAAGAGACATAACCATCAAGGGAAAGTTTGGGAAATTGTAATTCAGTAAGATGAATAACAACTTCACAAAAAAATATTTCATAAAGGAAAAGCCAGAATTTTGATAACAATTATTTCTAATACATGCAAACTATGAAAGATTAGCAGCCAGCAAATACAAATAACTTATAGAAGTCAAGTAAGAATAAACTTATAGGGCTTCCCTGGTGGCGCAGTGGTTGAGAGGCGTCCGGAGCCTGTGCTCCGCAACGGGAGAGGCCACAACAGTGAGAGGGCCACATACCGAAAAAAAAAAAAGAATAAACTTATAGAAATCAAGTAAGAATAATTTAAAACAACCAATAGCAGAAACAAGCAAAAATTTTGAATTCATGGGGAAGAAATTCACATGGCCAAGAACAGATGCTCAATTTCACTAGTAAAAAGCACCATAAAATGTAATTAATTAAAATTCTATCTATAAGATTTGCAACAAACATGTCAATATAAGTGAGTAAATAGTAACTCTCTTCTTGCTGGTATGAATCTAAACTGGTCTTCCAACTTTGAGAGCAATTTTACAATATCAACTAAATTGAATTGTTTGGATAAGTAAAAATTATAAATAATCTACACATTCATTGAGAATGAGAAAAAATGTATATTGTGGATGTAATCACAGACCTGACTATGCTACAATATTTTAATAGATGGACTAAAGCTTCTTGTGTTAATGTTACCAAATCTCAAAAATCATGTTGAGTAAAAATATGTGTTTAAATATTAAAGCATTCATGCAAACTTTTGGTAAAACTAGTAAAATCACTGAGGGAAGAATATACACCCAAATAGGAATTGGGGGTTATTTCAGGGGAGAAACAAGTGATTAGTGTTAGGAGAGCTATTCAGAGAGCAGTTAATATACTTAATATAGTTTAATATTATTAGAATTTCTGTGGTAAGTTTTCATACATTTCTTTTCAAACATTTATTTTCACAAGTAAATTAAAATAAAATTACATAAATATAAAATAAAATCATATATATATACATATGTTATATGTGTACGTCTGAAGGCTACACTTACTCATAGAAACTGGATGGCTATGAATAAACTTATGCAGCAAATGCTAAAAAATGACTTTCTGGTCATCATACTTAGATGACATTTTTTAATATCCACATGCCTTTCTTCACAAGCCCTATCATGTCACTTTAAAATTGTGACACTCATATCTAAAAATTGCATTCCAAGTTGAGTCTACCCAGCCTAAAGTCAAAGTAAGGCTAGTACTTTTTCTGTTTTCAATATGTACTTTACGAACACAGCCTAAGATTATGTTAATTTTTATTGTAACTTCATCCTATAGTTGTCCCATATTGTGCTTATATTCAGTCAAATGACCTGATCAATTTTCATAGATGATATTTGTAAGCCATGGACAGAGTCTCTATTTCAGTCTGTAGAGTCATTATCTCCTTAATATTCACCCAGTCCTCATACAACATGATGTGCAGACACTTACCACACAAATCACTGTCTCTTGGTCTCCACAAATGAAGTAGACATCCATACGTTGACACAAAGATCTGTTGTGTCATGCCATTTATCCATGCCATTCCAGGGAAGTTGAAGGCAAGGAGCAACGTGACCCAAGTTAAGGGAGACCAATATGTTCAGAGGTGAACATATAACATGGGCCATTCCATTCTTGTTTCCATTCTGGGAGACAGATTCTCTCTCTCTTTCTCTCTCTGGCTCTGGCTCTGGTTCTTGCTCTCTCGTTCTCTTTCTCCCCCCTCGCTCCCTCTTTCCCTCTCCCTTTGCCTCTCTCTCTCTCTTTCAACAATGTGGGATACAATATGAGTGTGAAGCCTGGAACTGCAGCCATTTTGCTGTCATGAGGGAAACACAGAGAGGAGAGCAGAGAATTTGACTGACTGAACTGGAATCATCTTCCTGACTGTGCCTCATCCCCAATTTTTAGTCTCACATTCTTGATACATGTAAATAATAAACTCTTCAACCTTTAAAAACGAGGGAATAGAGTTCAGGACTGTGATCAAATCGTTACCTTGAAGCTTGAGCTTTTAAGTTAATGAAAAAACTAATTCCTGTCATTATTTTAAAGAGTGGAGATGAGTCTTCTTTTAATTATAAATGAAAATGTCTTAGCTGATAACAGAATTTGATTTAAGAAAGAGGAGTGTTACATGTAACAGGTCCAGAATGTGAAATGGGTCGCAGTTAGGAGGAAACAGTAAAGTGAGCATACTGCATTAAAAAACTGACACTCTTTACTATTAAGTTAATTATTTTTTCTCAAACAATAGTTTATTACTCCTTGATTAGCAGAACATATGCTACAAGACTACAGAATTAAGATATTTGGCAGGAAATTTTCAGTAGGCTAGACTGTGTTGGCTACTCACAGCCTTGAGGAAGTGCTGCTAGAAAGAATTCTTGCACTAAAGCTTACCATTCTGAGATCAGAGAGGGAAGAAAAACTTGCTTCACTGGAAGAACACTTTTCTAAATATAATCTGTAATCCAAGTTGGCTGAGAATTGGGTATGTGATCATTTATACATATTCAGGGTTTGGAAAGCCAGATCTCTGTCCTTGCTGGCTAGTAGCAGCAGAGACAAGGAGGAAGCAGACGTAGCAGAAACAAGGTTGAGGCCCAGGAATAGCGAGGCCAGCTCCAAAGCACCTTTGTCAAGCTTTCTCCACCTTAAAAAGTGTGATGACTCCTCATTAAGGAGATGTTGAGGGCTCAACCTAGAGTAAAGCATAGCTATTCGTAACTAACCACCTACCCTTCATTTTCACATCATCCAACATAGTGGACATCAAAGGGAGCCTAGACTTGGCAGTGCAACTACACCAAGGCTGAGCATCAGCAGACAATAATTCCAAGGCTATGTCCTAGGCTCAAAGACTACAATACGCCAACGGCTCTGGCTTTTGTTGTAATATATGAAAGCAAATGGACCAGAGACCTACATGCTTTTAAAGGAGCTATCTATCCCACCAAGCCCCAGTCTGACTTATCACCTTTTGTTACTACTCAAATCAGAGGGTCACCTTGGGGTCTTAACTCATAGTAACAGAAAATGTGTTTCAAAAGCAGCCAACACCCAGGTTTTCACCTGAGGTTCCAATTAATCAATTCCCTCTTCTCCAGTCCAGTTAAAAGATACCTTTGTCCAAGTCATTTTAAATCTTTATTCTATGACAAATATTTAAACCTCCCATTCCTGTTACACTTTCCCCCATTTGTTTCTGAAAAGTCAGCCAGTTCCCATTATGTGATAACTTTACCTGATAATTATGAAGTGGCAAACAGATTAACAGCTCACATAACTCAGGCCAGGCTGACCTTTTATTCAGTGATATGTTTTGGGAAATAGAGTTTGAAGGATAGTGTATATTCAGCTCAAAGAAACAAAAGTGGGACTTCCCTGGTGGCGCAGTGGTTAAGAATCCACCTGCCAATGCAGGAGACACAGGTTCAATCCCTGGTCTGGGAAGATCCCACAGGCCACGGAGCAACTAAGTCCGTGTGCCACAACTACTGAGCCCACATGCCCGCGCACCTAAAGCCTATGCTGCACAACAAGAGAAGCCACCGCAACGAGAAGCCCGCGCACCGCAATGAAGAGTATCCCTCACTCAACGCAACCAGAGAAAGCCCGCGCGCAGCAATGAAGACTCAGCGCAGCCAAAATAAATAAAAATAACTAGATGTTTCCAAAAAATTATTTTTAAAAAAAGCAACAAAAGTGAGGGCAAATCATTTGCAAAATTATTAGATTAAATATATGGATTACAGCATAACAGCACTCACTGTAATGCTTATGGGAGGAAGCTGCACGTCTGCTCACAGACGTTGAGGGTGGGCAGCTCTGAGGAGTCCAGTATAGATTGATATCTGTGCTCTGATACACATAGTTTTATCTTCTACAAATCACATCTTTTGAATCCTTCATTTTTTTTAATTTATTTTATTCAAGGATAGCTGATTTATAATGTGTTAATTTCTGCTGTACAGCAAAGTGGTTAAGTTGTACATACATATACATTTTTTTCATACTCTTTTCCATTATGGTTTATCACAGTATATTGAATATAGTTCCCTGTGCTAGAATCCTTCATTTCTGATGGCTCATAATTTATGAGAATTCATACAGTTGAAACATTTTACAACTATAAAATTCTATATATAAAACAATTCTTTTTGGAGATATGGAAAAAGAGAACTCAAATCCCTTGAAAAAAATTTAAGTGACCTTGTAGACCAGAACAATGAATTAAAAAAAAAAAAAAAAGGTTTATTTAGGAATGAAAACTTGGCTCTGGAGACTCCTGCAATAAGTTTATAACAGTATGGTAAATTGATGCTATCCAATTAAAGTCATACATTACCTTTGAAAAAAAACTGGTGAATATCAATGAAAAATAATTATTTAAATTGTAGTGCATTGCAACAAAGCAATACCTTGGATAAATCATTTAAGAGCAATGCAAAATCATAATAAGCTCACGGGCTGCAATAAAAGAAATTATTCTGATTTAGCTTCAAGTGGAACAATTTTAAAACCTTCCTTTATTTCTTCTTATTAAAATTTACTTGAGAGATAGAGTAATACAGGAAAACCTTTGTTTTTTTAAAAGGCATTGTAAGGGGATAACAGTGGAGGGGGGAGATAAATTAGGAGTTTAGGATTAAAAGATACACACTACTATATACAAAATAAACAACAAGGACCTACTGTATAGCATAGGGAACTATACTCAATATCTTGTAATAACCTATATTGGAAAATAATCTGAAAAAGAATATATATATGTATAACTGAATCACTTAGCTGTACACTTGAAACTAACACAACATTGTAAATTAACTATACTTCAATAAAAAATAACTACTAATGTAAATAAATAAATACATAGATAAATTTTACAAAAGGCATTATAGTAATACCTTATGCCTAATTTTCTGAGCAGCTCCACTGGAAGAGCCTCAACTTAGCCACAGGTCTTCTGACGCCAAGGTGAGAATTCTTTCCCATAGACTGTGCTGAATGTGATGATGAGTTGCAATACAGGTGTTCACGTGCACACACACACACACACGCACACACACCACACACACATCCACACTGATTTGAGGGAGATTCTGCCTCTAAGATACATGATGACATGATAAATGAAAAGAAGTAACTAAGCATCTGTGTTTAGAAAGGCTACACCTCTCAGAGAATCTGTGCATGTTCTTCTGTTTCTCTCATGACCCTGAATTTTGTATTTTTCTTACTGAAGTGGAAAGAGGTTATATTGAGTTGTGAGGAACACAGCACTCAGCTCTATCGTAGATATCAAGCTTCTGATTGGCAAAGGGATCTCAAAGCTGTAGGCTAGTGTGTCATGTTTGTAAGACTAAAGTCTTTGTTAAATGACATGAGTTACAAGGACAACTGTTTTCTATTTAAGTAAATAGAAAATTTACTTAATTTTTTGGGTGAGCCTTCTGGGTTTATGAATACAAGGAATTTGCAACAGATGAGCCTTTGGAATATTCTAAGTTATTGACTTCTCAGAAAACATTTAATACATTTTAGCATTACATTTCCAAATTTTCTGGTAAACTCTATTTGGAGAACTCAGAATGTTGAAAGTGAGAAATCACCTGCACTTCATAGAAAAGAAACCAGAGACCCTGAGCATGTATATTGTAATGGTTAATTTTATGTGTCAGTTTAACTGGGCTGAGAGGCACCCAGATATTTGGTCAAATATTATTCTGGGTGTTTCTGTGAGAGCAATTTTGGATGAGATGAAAATTTAAATCGATAGACTGAATAAAGCACATTGCTCTCCATAATGTTTGTGGGCATCATCCAATAAACTGAAGGCCTGAATAGAACCAAAATGCTAATCCTTCCCCAAGTAACAAAATTATTTCTGCCTGATGACCTTCAAACTGGGACATCAACTTTTTCCTGCCTTCAGAGTCAAGCTGAAATATCAGTTCTTCCTAGGTCTCGAGCCTGCTGGCCTTTGAACTGGAACTATATCATCAGTTGTCCTGGGTCTCCAGCTCGCCAACTCACTCTGTACGTGTTGGGACTTGCCAACCTCCATAACTGTGTGAGCCAATTCCTTGTACATTCTATTGGTTCTGTTCCTTTGGAGAACTCTAATACGTATGTTCCTACATGGTGAGAATTGTAAGTAAATATATTACCAACTTTTTTCTAACTAACATTCATTCGTATATATATGTTTGTGTGTGTGTGTCTGTGTGTGTTCACTAATTAATGATAGGAAAACAGGGGAAATAATTCTACATATCTATATTGTCTGTACCTCCATTGAATAGCCTCTATTCTGCTAACCCTGGAAGTAGATATAAAATTACTAAACTCTCCATTATACCACATACAGAATAGTAGCTGACCCTGCTCAGAAAGATTTTTGCCCAAGTGAGAGTATCATTTTCAGATTTCTACCCCAACCCTCACTTATCACTTTGGAAATAGTCTGTGGAATCCATCCCTTTTAACTTTTCAAACACTCCTTACTTAGAGTAATCCCTACAGAATCATGGCAAATTTCAGTAAACTTAGAAAAAAAGAAATGGATTTTCATTTATGATTTTTGTTTGTTTGTATTTTGTTTTTGCTTGTTTCTGACCATATGTAGAAAAAGCACTTGAAGGAGGAGAAAGAAGTTTATAATGAAAGTACAGACTGTGTGGAGAGTCAGTTAGAAAAGGCTTTTCAACATTACGCAATTGGCTTTATACAAATCAAGGAAAAACAGTGTGTGGGAAAGAATATGTTGCTAACGTCTAAGAAGCTACAAGAAAGCCTGAACAAGATAGGGCTTGCCT
Organism: Platanista minor; assembly: GCA_004363435.1. Classification (NCBI taxonomy): domain Eukaryota; kingdom Metazoa; phylum Chordata; class Mammalia; order Artiodactyla; family Platanistidae; genus Platanista; species Platanista minor. The sequence goes on along the minus strand of RJWK010037023.1, from coordinate 14,227 downwards.
GTGAGCAAGGCACAGTTTCAGTATAAGGTGGTTGTGGTAGAATCTGTTTTGTATGCCAGACCAGCATGGCTTCCTACAACCTATATGGATTTGATGGGCTGCCAGTCATGTTATCCCTCTGGCTATAATAAGCTTCCATCAACAGCCATAAGACTTCTGAATGCCTATAATGAAGCTTTATATATAGAACCTGGATGAAAGAGGTTCTCTTCCTTTTGAGTTGGCAAACATTGAGTTTCATAAGCCTGGATCTATTAGCAGGTACACTCCTCTCTCATAATTCCTCATCACTCTCAATATTTTTATGCAACATAGTTTTGGAAGTCCTAGCTAGGGCAAACAGAGAAGAAAAAGAAATAAAAGGAATCCAAATTGGAAAAGAAGAAGTAAAACTGTCACTGTTTGCAGATGACATGATACTAGACATAGGAAATCCTAAAGATGCCACCAGAAAACTACTAGAGCTAATCAACGAATTTAGTAAATTAGCAGGATACAAAATTAATGCACAGAAATCTCTGGCATTCCTATATACAGATGATGAAAAATCTGAAAGAGAAATTAAGGAAACACTCCCATTTACCACTTTAACAAAAAGAATAAAATACCTAGGAATAAACCTACCTAAGGAGACAAAAGACCTGTATGTAGAAAACTACAAGACACTGATGAAAGAAATTAAAGATGATACAAACAGATGGAAAGATATACCATGTTCTTGTATTGGAAGAACATGGTATATCTTTCCATCTGTTGTCAAGATGACAATACTAGCTAAGGCAATCTACAGATTCAAAGCAATCCCTATCAAATTACCAATGGCATTTTTCACAGAACTAGAACCAAAAAAAAAATCTTAAAATTTGTATGAAGACACAAAAGACCCCGAATAGACAAAGCAATCTTGAGAAAGAAAAATGGAGCTGGAGGAATCAGGCTCCCTGACTTCACACTATACTACAAAGCTATAGTCATCAAAACAGTATGGTACTGGCACAAAAATAGAAATATAGATCAATGGAACAGGACAGAAAGCCCAGAAATAAACCCATGCACCTATGGTCAATTAATCTATGACAAGGACAATGTGTTTCCATAAATACCTTAACAGATCATTTTCTTTCAAAATTATATTAGAACATTTATCAACATAAAATTAATAACTCCTTCTAGCAACAGAGTGAGAGGATTTACAACAACCTTTAAAAATAATTTTATTCATGATGGATCCTAGTCAAAGCAAAGAATTATAAAATATTGATTCTCTGAGTGTAACATTTCAGAATTTTATTGTATGGGGGGAAATATAATTTAATTCAAATTAAAATAGAAATTTATCTCAATTATTTTGATATTCTTAGCTGTCAATTCAAAGTGTTTTTTAATTAGCTGTTTATATTATTCTTTTATTACTTTCACTGGATTTTTTTAAAATTTGATCAAATAACCTACTGTAATAAATGATTCTGTATATTTATGGAGAGATTAACTATTATAAATATATGTAATTATTCTGAAAAGTACTTTTTTTACTTCAAGCAAATATTTTAGCTCTGATAATGCCATAAATTAAGTGAAAGTACACTATTAAAAGTAATTTAGGGCTTCTCTGGTGGCGCAGTGGTTGGGAGTCAGCCTGCCGTTGCAGGGGACACGGGTTCGTGCCCCGGTCCGGGAAGATCCCACATGCCGCGGAGCAGCTGGGCCTGTGAGCCATGGCTGCTGAGCCTGCGCGTCTGGAGCCTGTGCTCCGCAACGGGAGAGGCCACAACAGTGAGAGGACCGTGTACCACAAAAAAAAAAAAAAAAAAAAAAAAAAAGTAATTTAGATACATTACTTTTCATGATGCATAGAATTTTGATGAAGGGAGTTATTTTTAACTTTTTTGGGTCACGGATTTCTTTCTAAAATTCATCAGATTTATATATCTATTTCCCAAAAAAATGCATATATTCATCTGACATATATATCACTTATTGGTGGTACATGAACTGCTGATTTAGACCCGAGACTTAGAACCAATTTAAAGTCAAATTTGTTTTTTAATGTTAATTGTAAAATCTAATCACTGCCATCCTTATTTGACAGTTTATATGGGTGGACTCAAAAGTCTAAAAAGACTTAATCTAAATGGTTAAAGAGTTGACTACTAATTTGATCAATTTCCTGGGAAAAAAATTTTAAAAATAAGAAATGTAATAAATATGCCCAAGTCAGTACTCCTGTTGGAAAGATAGACTCAAATAACTTATTTTACAGTGAATCATAAGAAAAGGTGTCTGTTGGTGTTCCAAGAGTTTAAAAACTCTTCAAAAAAAGTAAATAAATACTTGACTCATATTTTTATGTTCTTAAAATATAAAGATTTCCCACTCATGGTGTCAATGGAAAAAATGTTTCCATACCAACAAAAAAGGCAACCTATTACAAAATCACTAAAATGGACTTGCTTATAATTTGGAATATCATCAAGTATTGGACATTTTCCTGCTCTCAAAGGGCTTATATTTGCAAAAAGACAGACTGACCAGTATGCAAGAACGCACACACACACACACACACACACACACACACACACACACACACACTTTAATGCTCTGTTAACTAATATTTCTCTTAGCTTTTTAAATTACAACATGTAACATGGGTTCCAGAGTGAGATGTGCTAAAGTGAAATCCTGGATCTACCAGTTGCTAAATGGCAAAGATATATATTATTCTTATTTGTTTACTTACCTGTAAAATGTGTTCCTCACCCTGAATGAGATTGTGTACTTCACTGGGTTTTTGTGAAGATTGAACAATATAATAATTTTAAGTGTTTATCCCAGTGTCTGAAGCAGAGTAAACACTCAGAATATTAACTATGAATAATTCTGTAACTATACTGTGATAGTAGTAAATGTAATATTTTAAGGACTCAAAATTCTTCCAAAACTTTTTCTAAGGAAATAAAGCATGGATAGATATAGAAATAAATATGCAGACACATACAGCATGAGTTCTCAAAGCATGGTCCAGGGACCTCTAAAGGGTTCCCAGAACCTCTCGTGGAGTTCATGATGTCAAAACTATTTTCATCAGGATACTAACACATTATTTTCTTTCTTCATTCTCATTTTCTCAGAAATGTAAAGTGAAGTTTCTGAGGTCAGAAGGCAGAAGCAGATATGAGACTCCAGCTGCTCTCTATTAAGCAAGACATTAAAGAGATTTGCAAAGTGCAAAAACAATGCCACTATTTTCACTAAATTCTTTGAAAAGTAAAATTATTTTTATAGAATATGTTATAAATGTAAATACGCAATGGCTCCTCTATTGAATTTTAAATGATTCAATAAATAAATATATCAAATATGGTTCAGTTTTTAAATTTCTAATAACTATGAATAGATATAATCTATATAAACAAAATACCTTTGGTGTCCTCCATGTAAAGGAGTCTTTACACTAGAAAGATTAGGAGGTGCTGCTTTACAGATTGCTTTGCAATCTTAATCATCTATAAAAAAATGTATCCATATCATGTCAGTATATCCAAATCTACAATTCCATTTCTTTTTGGTTGAATTATATCCCCAAAATATCCCAAATATCTTTGTTTTAAAGTAAAAATTTATTTAATTCAACTGAGAGGGGCTGAGTTTTCAGCAGACAAGATGACCACAGATTAGAGTATGGTTTCTTTGGGAAGAGAAGGGAGCTTGTTCAAGTTATAAGGATACATTTTTCAGTGGAGGCTCCACTGTCAATTGTGTTTAGTTTGTTCTGTTTTGTTTGGAATTTCATCACTATGTCTATTCCCTGAGCAAATTTGATGACCATGAAATCATACAAGGAAAATGGAAGGTCAGTCATTAATTAGGCATTTTCTCATCAGTTCTAACAGAACTCATCTAATAATAATAGCTATGGGGAAAGAAACCAACGGAAAATAACAAATATAGCTGCCTCTCAGTCCGTGAGCACCTCATCACTGTACATTTAATCAGTAACAAAGAGAATTACCTTGTGTTTCACTAAGCTGATAAGATAAATGTGAACCAAGGGAATCCAAATTACAATTTAGTTACGAGCATTACTCAGTGATGCTGAATTTAATCTTGAAATCTCTAAGTATGTTAAGTTCCATATGCTTTTGTACATAAAGGAACAACTGAAATATTGTCTTAGTGTGTTATTCAGATTTTGCAGAGGTTAGCTCATGCTCAGAACATCAGGGTTTCAATGTCAGTGACCCACAGAATAAAAATTCAATCCTGTGGAGTAAAAAAAAAAACTCTACGTAAATAATTTAAGTTTTAGTTTGACTTTGATTTAAAAGGAATACCTTCATTATGTTTGCATTGGTTTTCTGTTGCTGCTCTAACAAATTTCTACAAACAGTAGTTTAAGACAATGCAGCTATTCTCTTACAGTTCTAGAATTTAGGATTCTAAAATCAAGGTATTAGAGTGGCTGCATTCCTTCTGGAGGCTTTAGGGTACAATCAATTTCCTGCCATTTCTAGTTTTGGAAGGTTACCTGCATTAGTTGGCTAATGGTCCTTTCCTTTATCTTCAAAACATTCAAAGCACATTACTCCAACCTCTGGTTCCATGGTCATCCCCTTTTTCTAATTTTGACCCTCTTGTCTCCCTCTTGTAACATCTGTGATTTCATTAGGATCACTTGAATAATCCAGGATAATCTCCCCATTTGAAGATCCTTAATTTAAATGGATCATCAATGTTCTTTTTACCATGGAAGGTAACATAGTCACTGATTCTGGGGATTAGCATGTGAACATCTTTTGGTGGGAGAGTATTATTTTGTCTACCACAATGATTAATGCTTAACAGGTAATTTTTATGAAAAAAGACTTTTGGTAATGATACTTAGGTATCTTAGGTAATGATACTTAGGTAGGTGCCTATTAAAAGCACCTACTATGAAATATATTAAATAGATTTTCCAAAGTACCTATGAATCAGAACAATTGTATATATATTGACCTAGCTACTGCATAATGTGCTAGTAAATCAGAATCATCAGAATGGAATTAAATTATCTACCACAAATCTTGCTTTTGAGTTTCATTTGCCTATTTTGTCGACATTTCCAATCACTCTTCAGATACATATTTAGAATCAGATACCATGGGAAAATCACCATGTGAAAAGGAATGGTCTAACACATCCTTTTCATTAAAGAAAGGTACAATATTTGGGGTGGAGGAGTTAATTATGTTTGGACACAAATACACAAATAAATACCATCACAAGTCATTACACAACAAGAAATTTAAAAGAAAGTATCGACCAAACGAGGAATGATCAGTACAAAGAGGGCAAAATGGAAGTTCAGAGAAAAGAGAAATCTGTTGCTGAGACGTATTTATGAAGGCCCTGTGGCCACAGGTTAGGGTCCTGGTAATAGCTGAGCTTGGAACGAAAAGGGAGAGCTGGCTGAGTCTGGGAACTGAAGGAAGACACCCCAAGTGCAGGTAATCACAGGGAGAGGCAGAGGATGTTTGTGGGACTGTAGACTCCTTTTTGACTGAATTGTATGTTTCAAAAGAATTTTTTAAAAATAAAGTTAAAATTATAGATTTTTACTAGACTGGAAAATGTCTTGAATGACAGACAGATTTCAGATATTAGACAAAGATCTAACAATAAAGATGAAAGAAACATAAAGTAGTAGATAAAGCAGTAAACTAGAAGTTAGATCCTCTGTATTCCTCTAGCTGGGTGAGTGCGGCCATGGCTCGTTTCTGTCAGAGTCTCGATGTTTCAAGTGAAAAACAAAAAAACAACCACCACCAAACGAGATTTGCCCATGCTATTCTTATATTGCTTTGAGGATTATCTGAGATCATACACGCTAAAATGTTCTACAACTGCAAAGCATCATAAAATTAAACATCTCATTAAAGTGTCAAGTAGAAATGGATGCCCTGGCATAAGGAAATGCTTTATTTGCTTCCATAACTGTTGAGACAGATGCATTTTAGGTTAGAACAATTATCTTTTAGCCCTAAAGATAATGTGAGCAAGTACCTAAAAAGAGAAAGGGAAAGGAAAAGAGATCATTAATATCTTTTTCTTCTTATAGTGCTGTGAAAGAGTAAATAATTTTATCCTAAGTTTAAAAAAACAAACAAATAAAAACAGGATAAAGTTACATTCTAAAGAACCAGACCTTTACAGTGAGTTCTCATGATGTGATTCAGGATTCCTGAATTTGGTAGCCTCATTCAAACTGCTTTAACATCAAATATATATGCTTTTAATATCCTCAGTTTTAAGTTGTCTCTTCTACTCTCCATTAGAAAGGATAATAAAGAATGGACTCTATGATATGTAGATATCAATTGATATATTTTACAGTCCGCCAGCTTCAAGAGGTAACACTTTAAGTTCTTGCCTATCAGAAAAAATTGAGTTTATAGTGCTGTTCTTATGGGAACTCTTGAGTGGAAAAGTTCCTTCATTAAGAAAAGGAATGTGATCAGCACACTGGAATGTAAATTCCTCAGGCACAAGGGTTTCCTTACAGTATTTTAATAGACCTTGACTTCATGGTTCCCTTAATTTAAGAATTTATCAGGCATCAACAACAATTCCAGCTTTTCCAATAAGCCTATAAGCAGACAAGAAAATATTAACAAGGTACAAGAGATTGCATTTAGTTTAGATTTTTGAAACAACCTAAAATGTTAACAGAATTAAACCAGGCATGATTTAAATTTAAGGTAGTAAAAATCACCTTTGAGATTGTTCTCTGGTTTTATTTCTACCCCCATCCCAGGCCCACAGTCAATCTTGGCCACCACTAGAACCACACACATGTACCGTAGCTCACTGTGGGGAGAGGGCTTTCTCCTCCTGGAACATTAGGAAACAGTGTCTGCTTTACAGCATTTCCCACGTTAAGTTACTTTGTGTCCTTGCTTGTGTGTTTTATAAAATAATGAACTAAAAATCTTCCATGGTCGCTTCCAAAGACACATGTAGATCTTGATTCCAGTCCTAGACCTACTTCTCTTCTGTTGTTTGACTCTAGATGGGACATGAGATACTTAACATCACTGGATGCATCAGACATGATAAGGCATCTGAAAGTAATTTGAAAATTATTTCATTACCGTGTAAGTTCTTCCTATTTGTAATGGTGGTGGTAATAGCCTAGCCTGGCAATGTGTTTCATTCATTCTCACCATATACATATACACAAGAGAAAAAGAGAGACAGCAAAAGGGGAGGGGAGGGGGGAAGAGAGAGAGAGAAAGAGTGAGAGAGAGAATGAATGCAAAGCTCCTCTCCCATTAGTTCTTTAAAAAATGTTTTGTTTATATTCAATGTTAAAATCCAGGAAGCAGAGGGTTCAAAACCTGTGCCTCAGCTACCTCATCTAAAAATGAAGGTATAGAAGTTATGAGAAACTGTCAAGATAGTTAAAATAATGAATATGAGATAGCACCTTAAGAAAATAGTGCTACACTATTTACAATAGCCAGGACATGGAAGCAACCTAAGTGTCCATCGGCAGATGAATGGATAAAGAAGATGTGGCACATATATACAATGGAATATTACTCAGCCATAAAAAGAAACGAAATTGAGTTATTTGTAGTGAGGTGGATGGACCTAGAGTCTGTCATACAGAGTGAAGTAAGTCAGAAAGAGAAAAACAAATACCATATGCTAACATATATATATGGAATCTAAAAAAAAAAAAAAAAA
>RJWK010037022.1:0-21454 GCA_004363435.1 Platanista minor | reverse complement strand
TATATATATAGAACTTAATCACCTTGCTGTACACTTGAAACTAATACAACATTGTAAATTAACCATACTTGAGTTAAAAAAAAATCAAAAGCTGAGTTCCTGAGATTGGTTCAAGGTGGCGGAGTAGAAGGACATGCTCTCACTCCCTTTTTCGAGAACACCGGAATCACAACTAACTGCTGAACAATCATGGACAGGAAGACACTGAAACTCACCAGAAAAGATACCCTACATGCAAAACAAAGGAGAAGCTGCAATGAGATGGTAGGAGGGGCGCTATCACAATAAAATCAAATCCCATAACTGCTGGGTGGGTGACTCACAAACTGGAGAACACTTATACCACAGAAGTCCTCCCACTGGAGTGAAGGTTCTGAGCTACACGTCAGGCTTCCCAACATGGGGGTCTGGCAATGGGAGGAGGAATACCTAGACAATCAGAATTTGAAGGCTAGCGGGATTTGGTTGCAGGACTTTGGTGGGACTGAGGGAAACAGAGACTCCACTCTTGGAGGGCACACACAAAGGAGTGTGTGCATCGGGACCCAGGGGAAGGAGCAGTGACCCCATAGGAGACTGAACCAAACGTACCTGCTAGTGTTGGAGGGTCTCCTGCAGAGGTGGGGGGCAGCTGTGGCTCACCAAGGGACAAGGACACTGGCAGCAGAAGTTCTGGGGAGAACTTCTTGGCATGAGCCCTCCCAGAGTCCACCATTAGCCCCACCAAAGAGCCCAGGTAGGCTCCAGTGTTCGGTCACCTCAGGCCAAACAACCAATGGGGAGGGAACCCAGCCCCACCCATCAGCAGACAAGCAGATTAAAGTTTTACTGAGCTCTGCCCACCAAGCAACAGCCAGCTCTACCCAACACCAGTCCCTCCCATCAGGAAACTTGCACAAGCCTCTTAGATAGCCTCATCCACCAGAGGGCAGACAACAGAAGCAAGAAGAACTACAGTCCTGCAGCCCGTGGAACAAAAACCACATTCACAGAAAGATAGACAAGATGAAAAGGCAGAGGGCTATGTACCAGATGAAGGAACAAGATATAAACCCCAGAAAAACAACTAAATGAAGTGGAGCTAGGCAACCTTCCAGAAAAAAAATTCAGAATAATGATGGTGAAGATGATCCAGGACCTCAGAAAAAGAATGCAGGCCAATATCAAGAAGATGCAAGAAATGTTTAACAAAGATCTAGAAGAATTAAAGAACAAACAAACAGAGATGAACAATACAATAACTGAAATGAAAACTACACAAGAAGGTCTGAATAGAAGAATAACTGAGGCAGAAGAACGGATAAGTGACCTGGAAGACAGAATGGTGGAATTCACTGCTGTGGAATAGAATAAGGAAAAAAGAATGAAAAGAAATGAAGACAGCCTAAGAGACCTCTGGGACAACATTAAATGCAATAACATTAGCATTATAGGGGTTGCAAAGGAGAAGAGAGAGAGAAAGGACCAGAGAAAATATTTGAAGAGATTATAGTTGAAAACTTCCCTAACATGGGAAAGGAAATAGCCACCCAAGTCCAGGAAATGCAGACAGTCCCATACAGGATAAACCCAAGGAGAAACATGTGGAGACACATAGTAATCAAACTGGCAAAAATTAAAGACAAAGAAAAATTATTGAAAGCAGCAAGGGAAAAAGACAACATAAAAGGGAACTCCCATAAGGTTAACAGCTGATTTCTCAGCAGAAACTCTACAAGCCAGAAGGGAGTGTCATGATACACTTAAAGTGATGAAAGGGAAGAACCTACAAGCAAGATTACTCTACCTGGCAAGGATCTCATTCAGATTCGATGGAGAAATCAAAAGCTTTACAGACGAGCAACAGCTAAGAGAATTCAGCAACACCAAAACAGCTCTACAAAAAATGCGAAAGGAACCTCTCTAAGTGGGAAACACAAGAGAAGGAAAGGACCTACAAAAACAAACCCAAAACAATTAAGAAAATGGTCATAGGAACATACATATTGATAATTACCTTAAACGTGAATGGATTAAATGGTCCAACCAAAAGACACAGGCTTGCTGAGTGGATACAAAAACAAGAACCATATATATGCTGCCTACAAGAGACCCACTTCAGACCTAGGGACACATACAGACTGAAAGTAAGGGGATGGAAAAAGATATTCCATGCAAATGGAAATCAGAAGAAAGCTGGACTAGCAATACTCATTTCAGATAAAATAGACTTTAAAATAAACAGTGTTACAAGAACCAAGGAAGGGCACGTAATGCTCAAGGGAGCAATCCAAGAAGAAGATATAACAATTATAAATATATATGCGCCCAATATAGGAGCACCTCAATACATAAGGCAACTGCTAACGGCTCTAAAAGAGGAAATTGACAGTAACACATTAATAGTGGGGGACTTTAACACCTCACTTACACCAATGGACAGATCAAACAGAAAATCAATAAGGAAACACAAGCTTTAAATGACACAATAGACCAGATAGGTTTAATTGATATTTTTAGGACATTCCATCCAAAAACAGCAGATTACACTTTCTTCTCAAGTGTGCACGGAACATTCTCCAGGATAGATCACATCTTGGGTCACAAATCAAGCCTCAGTAAATTTAAGAAAATTGAAATCATATCAAGCATCTTTTCTGATCACAACGCTATGAGATTAGAAATCAATTACAGGGGAAAAAAACGTAAAAGAACATAAATACATGGAGGCTAAACAATACGTTACCAAATAACCAAGAAATCACTGAAGAAATCAAAAAATACCTAGAGACAAATGGCAACTAAAACACGACGATGCATAACCTATGGGATGCAGCAAAAGCAGTTCTAAGAGGGAAGTTTATAGCTATACAAGCCTACCTTAAGCAACAAGAAAAATCTCAAACAAACAATCTAACGTTACAGCTAAAGGAACTAGAGAAAGAAGAACAAACAAAATAAAAAGTTAGCAGAAGGTAAGAAATCATAAAGATCAGAGCAGAAATAAATGAAATAGAAACAAAGAAAACAAGAGCAAACATGAATAAAACTAAAAGTTGGTTCTTTGATAAGATAAACTAAGTGGATAAACTGTTAGCCAACCTCATCAAGAAAGAGAGGGAGAGGACTCAAATCAATAAAATTAGAAATGAAAAAGGAGAAGTTACAGCAGACACCGCAGAAATACAAAGCATCCTAAGAGACTACTACAAGCAACTCTATGCCAATAAAATGGACAACCTGGAAGAAATGGACAAATTCTTAGAAAGGTATAACCTTCCAAGACTGAATGAGGAAGAAGTGGAAAATATGAACAGACCAATCACAAGCACTGAAATTGAAACTGTGATTAAAAATCTTCCAAGGAACAAAAGTCCAGGACCAGATGGCTTCACAGGTGAATCCTACCAAGCATTTAGAGAAAAGGTAACACCCATCCTTCTCAAACTGTTCCAAAAATTTGTGGAGGAAGGAACACTCCCAAATTCATTCTATGAGGCCACCATCACCCTGATACCAAAATCAGACAAAGATCGTACAGAAAAGAAAATTACAGACCAATATCACTGATGAATATAGATGCAAAAATCCTCAACAAAATACTAGCAAACAGAATTCAACAACACATTAAAAGGATCATATACCATGATGAAGTGGGATTTATTTCAGAGTTGCAAGGATTCTTCAATATACGCAAATCAATGTGATACACCATATTAACAAACTGAAGAATAAAAACCATATGATCACCTCAGTAGATGCAGAAAAAGCTTTTGACAAAATCCAACACCGATTTATTTTAATATATCTCCAGAAAGTGGGCATAGAGGGAACCTCCTTCAACATAATAAAGGCCATATATGACAAACCTACAGCAAACATCATTCTCAATGGTGAAAAACGCAAAGCGTTTCCTCTAAGATCAGGAACAAGACAAGCATGTCCACTCTCACCACTGTTATTCAACATAGTTTTGGAAGTCCTAGCCACGGCAATCAGAGAAGAAAAAGAAATAAAAGGAATCCAAATTGGAAAAGAAGAAGTAAAACTGTCGTTGTTTGCAGATGACATGATAGTATACATAGATAATCCTAAAGATGCCACCAGAAAACTACTAGAGCTAATCAATGAATTTGGTAAAGTTGCAGGTTACAAAATTAATGCACAAAAATCGCTTGCATTCCTCTACACTAATGATGAAAAATGTAAAAGAGAAATTAGGGAAACACTCCCATTTACCACTGCAACAAAAAGAATAAAATACCTAGGAATAAACCTACCTAGGGAGAAAAAAGACCTATATGCAGAAAACTGTAAGACCCTGATGAAAGAAATTAAAGATGGTATAATCAGATGGAGAGATATACCATATTCTTGGATTGGAAGAATCAATATTGTGAAAATGACTATACTACCCAAAGCGATCTACAGATTCAATGCAATCCCTATCAAATTACCAATGGCATTTTTTACAGAACTAGAACAAAAAATTTTAAAATTTGTATGGAGACACAAAAGACCCCGAATAGCCAAAGCAGTCTTGAGGGAAAAAAATGGAGCTGGAGGAATCAGACTCCCTGACTTCAGACTATACTACAAAGCTACAGTAATCAAGACAATATGGTACTGGCACAAAAAACAGAAATATAGATCAATGGAACAGGATAGAAAGCCCAGAGATAAACCCACACACCTATGGTCAACTGGAAAGGTACATGTAAAAGTATGAGACTAGAACACTCCCTAAGACCATACTCAAAAATAAGCTCAAAATGGGTTAAAGACCTAAATGTAAGACCAGAAACTATCAAACTCTTAGAGGAAAACATAGGCAGAAGACTCTATGACATAAATCACATCAATATTCTTTTTGACCCACCTCCTAGAGAAATGGAAATAAAACCAAAACTAAACAAATGGGACCTAATGAAACTTAAAAGCTTTTGCACAGCAAAGGAAAACATAAAGAAGATGAAAAGACAACCCTCAGAATGGGAGAAAATATTTGCAAATGAATCATCGGACCAAGGATTAATCTCCAAAATGTATAAACAGCTCATGCAGCTCAATATTAAGAAAACAAACAACCCAATCAACAAAATAGGCAGAAGACCTAAATAGACATTTCTCTAAAGCAGACATGCAGATGGCCAAGAAGCACATGAAAAGCTGCTCAACATCACTAATTATTAGAGAAATGCAAATCAAAACTCCAATGAGGTAACACCTCACACCAGTTAGAATGGGCATCATCAGAAAATCTACAAACAACAAATGCTGGAGAGTGTGTGGAGAAAAGGGAACCCTCTTGCACTGTTTGTGGGAATGTAAATTGATACAGCCACTATGGAGAACAGTATGGAGGTTCCTTAAAGCACTAAAAATAGAATTACCATATGACCCAGCAATCCCACTACTGGGCATATACCCTGAGAAAACCATCGTTCAAAAAAACACATGCACCCCCATGTTCACTGAAGCACTGTTTACAATAGCAAGTTCATGGTAGCAACCTAAATGCCCATCAGCAGACAAATGGATCAAGAAGATGTGGTCCATATATACAATGGAATATTACTCAGCCATGAAAAGGAACGAAATTGGGTCATTTGTAGAGACGGGGATGTGTCTAGAGACTGTCATACAGAGTGAAGTAAGTCAGAAAGAGAAAAACAAATATCGTATATTAACACACATATGTGGAACCTAGAAAATGGTACAGGTGAACTGGTTTGCAGAGCAGAAACTGAGACACAGAAGTAGAGAAAAAACGTATGGACACCAAGGGGGGAAAGTGGCAAGGGGTGAGGGTTGTGGTGTGATGAATTGGGTGATTGGGATTTACATGTATACACTGATGTGTATAAAATGGATAACTAATAAAAAATAAATAAATAAAATTAAAAAAAAGCTGAGTTCCTTCTGGAGATTCCAGGGGAAAATCCATTCCTTGTCTTTTTCAGCTTGTAGAAGTTGCCTACATTGTTTGACTCCTGGCCACATCACTCCAACCTCCGCTTGCATCATCATGTCTCTTCCTCTGTCTCTGACCCCGGTGCCTCCCTCTTACAAGGACCCTGTGGATTACATCAGGCCCATCTGAATCCAGGGTAATCTCCCTATTGCAAGACCCTTAATTTTTTTATTTTTGGCCGCACCCCGTGGTATGTGGAACTTCCCCCACCAGGGATTAAACCCACGGTCCCTGAAGTGGAAGCATGGAGTCTTGATGCCTGAACCACCAGAGAAGTCCAAGATCCTTAATTTAATCACATCTGTAATGTCCCTTTTTACCACTTATGGTAACCTATACACAGATTATGGGGATTAGGAGGTGAACATCTTGGGGGGGCATTTTTCTGTTTCCTACAGAGAGGGTTAAGCCAGAGAAGCTTTGGTTTTAGACAGGGGTGTCTGGGAGAGAGCCTCACTGAGAAGGTGACATGTGCCTAAAGACCTGAAGGAAGGGAGGGAAAGGAATAGTGTGGATATTCGGGAATGGCATGCTAGGAAGCAGGAACAGGCAATGCAAAGGCTCAGAGGTCTTCCCTCAGACCCATTTCCTTTTCCTGGGAACCCCTCCTTCTTGCTGTCTCTAGTCTAAACTACAGCGATCAGAAGTTGGTGCTGTTCCTGGTGCCTCCCGAATATTGCTTGCAGAGCAGAAGGGTTTGAGATTCTAATCATCATTGGTCTCTTGCACAAGTCTTTATTGCCCATGGTTCCTCAAGGGGCAGCTTGGCCTGGGCTTCAGTGAGCCTCTATCTATGCAGCATCTGCCTGCGGTGCCACTGGCACAGGGAGGCCTGGGCCTGAGAGATGAGCCCCTGGCACCTGTGGCCCGTGTCAGGCTGTTAGGGTAGTGGGCAATGTGGTACAGGGCCCCAAACCACGTGGTCAGGTAGTACCCGACTTCTCCTCGTCGCTCGTCCAGATCCAAGAGCTCCATGAGAAACTCCATGCCCAACTGCATCTCCAATGTCTGGACTCCAGATTAGTTCCTGTGTTAGCAGTGGAAGGAAGGCATCAGCCACTAGGGGCTCTTGGTTTTTCTTCCTGATTCAGTCAGAGAAGGTTGTGCTTTTCTAAGGATGTGTCCATTTCTTCCAGGTTGTCCATTTTATTGGCATACAGTTGCTTGTAGTAATCTCTCATGATCCTTTGTATTTCTACAGTGTCAGTTGTTACTTCTTTCTCATTTCTAATTCTGCTGATTTGAGGCTTCTCCCTTTTTTCTTGATGAGCCTGGCTAGTGGTTTATCAATTTTGTTTATCTTCTCAAAGAACCAGCTTTTAGTTTTATTGATCTTTGCTACTGTTTCCTTCATTTCTTTTTAATTTGTTTCTGATCTGATTTTTATGATTTATTTCCTTCTGATAACTTTGGGGTTCTTTTTGTTCTTCTTTCTCTTATTGCTTTAGGTGTAAAGTTACGTTGTTTATTTGAGATTTTCTTGTTTCTTGAGGTAGGATTATATTACTATAAACTTCCCTCTTAGAACTGCTTTTGCTGTATCCCATGGGTTTTGGGTCGTCATGTTTTCATTGTCATTTGTTTCTAGTATTTGTTGATTTCCTCTTTGATTTCTTCATGATCTCTTGGTTATTTAGTAGTGTATTGTTTAGCCTCCGTGTGTTTGTATTTTTTACAGTGTTTTTCCTGTAATTGATATCTAGTCTCATAACATTGTGGTCCGAAAAGATACTTGATACAATTTCAATTTTCTTAAACTTAGCAAGGCTTGATTTGTGATCCAGGATATGATCTGTCATGGAGAATGTTCCATGAGCACTTGAGAAGAATGTGTATTCTGTTGTTTTTCGATGGAATGTCATATAAATATCAACTAAGCCCATTTTGTTTAATGTGTCACTTAAAGCTTGTGTTTCCTTATTTATTTTCTTTTTGCTTGATGAGTCCATTGGTGAAAGTGGGGTGTTTAAGTCCCCTACTATGATTGTGTTACTGCTGATTTCCCCTTTTATGGCTGTTAGCATTTGCCTTATGTATTGAAGTGCTCCTATGTTGGGTGCATAAATATTTACAATTGTTATATCTTCTTCTTGGATTGATCCCTTGATCATTATGTCTTGTCCTTCTTTATCTCTTGTAATAGTCTTTATTTTAAAGTCTGTTTTGTCTGATATGAGAATTGCTACTCGAGCTTTCTTTTGATTTCCATTTGCATGGAATATCTTTTTCCATTCCCTCACTTTCAGTCTGTATGTGTCCCTAGGTCTCAAGTGGGTCTCTTGTAGGCAGTGTATATACAGGTCTTGTTTTTGTATCCATTCAGCCAGTCTGTGTCTTTTGGTTGGAGCATTTAATCCATTTACATTTAAGGTAATTATTGATATGTATATTCGTATTACCATTTTCTTAATTGTTTTGGGTTTGTTATTGTTTGTCTTTTCCTTCTCTGTGTTTCCTGCCCAGAGAAGTTCCTTTAGCATTTGTGGTAAAGCTGGTTTGGTGGTGCTGAATTCTAGCTTTTGCTTGTCTGCAAACGTTTTAATTTCTCCATTGAATCTGAATGAGATTCTTGCTGGGTAGAGTAATCTTGGTTGTAGGTTTTTCCCTTTCATCACTTTAAATATGTCCTGCCACTTCCTTTTTGCTTGCAGAGTTTCTGCTGAAAGATCAGCTGTTAACCTTATGGGGATTCCCTTGGATGTTATTTGTTGTTTTTCCCTTGCTGCTTTTAATATTTTTCCTTTGTATTTAATTTTTGATAGTTTGATTAATATGTGTCTTGTCGTGTTTCTTCTTGGATTTTTCCTGTATGGGGCTCTCTGCACTTCCTGGGCTCAATTGACTATTTCTTTCCCATATTCAGGAAGTTTTCAGCTATAAGCTCTTCAAATATTTTCTCAGACCATTTCTTTTTCTCTTCTTCTTCTGGGACCCCTATAATTCGAATGATGGTGCGTTTAGTGTTGTCCCAGACGTCTCTGAGACTGTTCTCAATTATTTTAATTCTTCTTTCTTTACTCAGCTCTGCAGTAGTTATTTCCACTATTTTATCTTTCAGGTCACTTATCTGTTCTTCTGCCTCAGTTATTCTATTGATTCCTTCTAGAGAATTTTTAATTTCTTTTATTGTGTTGTTCATAATTGTTTATTTGCTCTTTAGTTCTTCTAGGTGCTTGTTAAACGTTTCTTGTATTTTCTCCATTCTAATTCCAAGATTTTGGACCATCCTTACTATCATTACTGTGAATTCTTTTTTAGGTATGCTGCCTATTTCCTCCTCATTTGTTTGGTCGTGTGGGTTTTTACCTTGCTCCTTGATCTGCTGCATATTTCTCTGTTTTCTCATTTTGTTTCGCAGGCTGCAGGTTTGTAGTTCCCATTGTTTTTGGTGTCTGCCTCCTGTGGGTGAGGTTGGTTCAGTGACTTTTGTAGGCTTCTTGGTGGAGGGGACTTGTGCCTGTGTTCTGGTGGGTGGGGCTGGATCTTTTCTTTCTAGTTGGCAGGGCCACATCCGTTGGTGCGTTTTGGGGTGTCTCTGACCTTAGTATGACTTTAGGCAGCCTCTCTGCTAATGGGTGGGGTTGTGTTCCTGTCTTGGTGGTTGTCTGGCATGGGGCATTCAGCACTTTAGCTTGCTGGCCGTTGGGTGGAGGTGGGTATTAGCGTTGAGATGAAGATCTCTGGGAGAGCTCTCACCGATTTATATTACATGGGGCCAGGTGTCTCTGGTGGTCCAATCTACTGAAGTTGGCTCTTCCACCTCAGAGGCTCAAGCGTGACACCAGGCCGGAGCACCTAGAGCCTGTCAGCCACATGGTCAGGTACGTGGGGATTTTCTTTCCTTTTGGGAAGTCTGAGGCCTTTGGCCAGCGTTCATTAGGTGTTCTGTAGGAGCTGTTCCACATTTAAATGTATTTTTGATGTATTTGTGGGGAAGAAGGTGATCTCCATGTTTTACCCGTCTCCCATCTTGAAGGTACCCCCCTTTAATGTGACTTTGAATAAGCCTTGTAAATTCCCTGAGCTTTGATTTCCTCCACCATAATAAAAGCAGGTGTACTGGAAGAGTCTTAAGGTCCCAAAGCAGGTTTTTTTTTTTTTTTTTTTTTGCGGTACGTGGGCCTCTCACTGTTGTGGCCTCTCCTGTTGCGGAGCACAGGCTCCGGACGCGCAGGCTCAGCGGCCATGGCTCACGGGCCCAGCCGCTCTGTGGCATGTGGGATCTTCCCGGACCGGGGCTCGAACCCGCGTCCCCTGCATCGGCAGGCGGACTCTCAACCACTGCGCCACCAGGGAAGCCCCCAAAGCAGTTTTAACAAGTGGCTTCAAAACTCTTTGACATCCTTTATTGAGAGGTGGGGTGTACATCCCCTTCCCTTAAATCTGGGGGGCTTGTGACTGCTTCACCTAACAGAGGATGGCAGGAGTGATGCTCTGTGACTTCTGAGGCTGGGTCTGGAAAGGCAATGTAGCCTCTCCCTTCTTTGCTGGGACACTTACGCTGGAGCCCTAGCCACTGTGTAAGATGTTTCGCTATACCGTGGAGGCCTTACTGTGATGAAGCCCAAGCCACATCCATGGGCCACATGTGTTATAGTTGAGTCTCAGCTGAGCTCCTTTCCAAGCCAGTCTCAATCGTCAGCCATGTGAATGGCCATCTTGGGTGTTCAGCCCAGTCTAGCCTTCAGATGACCACAACTCCAGCTGACATCTGCCTGCAACCACATGACAGACCCCAGATGAAGACTGTGTAGCCAAGCCCTTCCCAAATTCCTGATTCCAGTTCCCCCTCTAGATCCCTGTGGGCCTAAGAAAATTATTTTTATGCCAATCAGTTTTGGAGTTGTTTATTATATAGCCATAGTAACAAAAACTATCCCCTCTGGCTTTGTTACTCCTTCACTCTCTCCCTCCATTCTTCTATCTGTCAATCCAATTCTTCCGTCCAGCCAGCATTTTTTTTTTGTTGAAGTATAGTTGATTTACAATGTTTCAGGTGTAGAGCAAAGTGATTCAGTTATATATAAATTCTATGTATTATATATATATTCTTTTTCATATTCTTTTCCATTGTAGGTTATTACAAGATATTGAGTATAGTTCCCTGTGCTGTACAGTAGGTCCTTGTTGTTTATCTATTTTATATGTAGTAGTGTGTATCTGTTAATCCCAAATTTTTGTAATTTATACCTCTCCCCCCCTTTCCCCTTTTGGTAGCCATAAGGTTTCTTTGTCTGTGATTCAATTGCTGTTTTGTAGATAAGTTCATTTGTATCATTTTTTTAGAGTCCAGATATAAGTAATATCATATGATATTTGTCTTTCTCTGTTTGACTTACTTCACTTAGTATGATAATATCTAGTTCTATGCACGTTGCTGCAAATGGCATTATTTCATTCTTTTTTATGGCTGAGTAATATTCTGTTGTATATATGTACCACATCATCTTTATCCATTCCTCTGTCCGTGGACATTTAGGTTGCTTCCATGTCTTGGCTATTGTAAATAGTGCTGCTATGAACACTGGGTTGCGTATAACCTTTTGAATTCGAGTTTTCGTCTTTTCTGGATATGTGACCAGGCAGCCAGCATTTTTACAGGTCTGACTCTGTGTGGAGCTGGGGCCTCAGAGAGGAATCAGTCATTGCCCATGGCATTGGAAAGCTTCCAGAGCATATGGGAAGGAGAAAGCCAGCATGAGTAAAGCCACTCAAAGCACAGGAAACACTATAAAGGAGTGACAAGAAGGCATGGGCAGCAAGCTTTGGAAACTCTGCATTAGGAATGGTTAAATATGACTGCAGAGTAAGACAGATAAGGTCCTTGGTCTCCTGAGTGGACAGCCTAATGGAGGAGACATCCAACAAAGGAATACACAGCTAACCAAGGAATACACTGACAGTGGGGAGGGTGGGGTGAGTGAGGCTGTAGCATGGGAGGCTAATTATGAGAGTGATGTAAAGTCCAGGTAAGAGAGGAAGAGGGCAGGGACTGGGTTAGAGAGAAAGGAGGAAAGGCTGACAGGAGAGCCAAGCACAGTGGGCACTCAACTGGGTTGGCGATCAGCTGAAGTGAGTGGATGGGTTGGCTGGCCCACATCATTTCTGGGCTTTTCCACTCTCTTGTTTGGAGAGCACTTTGCCCTTCTAAGGGGCCATCCTTGGACTCCCCTCACTAATCTCCATGTCAAAATTTGCCTTTGGGAAAGATTCTGACAAAGTCATTCATGTGAATATTCCAATGGCCAATAATAATAAGATTTAATATGGTATCTTTTCATGGGGCATCAGTAGTCTAACATTTCAACTAAAGGACTGAAGCTCTTAAGGATCAGAACGTCTGGAATTGACAACAGGAGTGTTGTATATGACTCAAGTCAGTCTGAGACAAGATAGGGTGAATGCAGCAGGGCTACATTGAAGGACCCTCCAAGAGGCCTTCCTCTTTCTCCTCCAAGTTTCTCTGCCTCTTCTCCCTGCCTCTCTGCGTGGCTCTGCAGCATTCTTCTTTCTTTCAGGTTGAATGGCTTCTTTTGCATCTCTGAGCCTATGAGCCAAACGTGCGAGCACCAAGTGATGTCCTCGCCCCTACGTCTGTCATCTTACCTGTCCATCACCTGTAGTTAACTACTGAACTGAGTCTTACTTCCAAGTTTCAGTCAAGAGACCATAACCCAGCTTGGATCCAAGTACAGTGAGCTGTGGGCAGACTTGGCCAATCAGGAAAAGTTTACCTGGGCAGGTCCTCTCTGAGCAGAGCCCTGAATGGGGAGGAGAGAGTGGTCACCTCTATTGCACTAGAGGTGAGACTTGGGGTGGAGGGCACCCCAGGATGCAGATTCTATCCATTATCTGATTACTTATATGCAGAATTTGTCCTCAGTAACCATTCTGGAGACTATTGGCAGCCATTGCTAGGAGCATCCTCCCGTTAGCTACACTGTTCCAAAAGGAGATGGAAAAGATCAGTGACAGTTGGTGGTTTGTTTTTATTCCTTTAAGTCTCAGATGACTGTAGTTGTCTGTTAATTAGCCTCCAGGAAATCTCTCTTTTACTTTGTTTCCTGTGATGGACCAATGGGCATTTAAGCCTAAACATGGTGGCACCTCCACAGCAATTTTGCTCACCCTGTTTTTCCAGAAATTAAGGTAGATGCCTCCCCTGTTGACTCAGTTGCTACAATAAAGAAGAGAGTCTGGTGCTTCTGAGAAAATCCTGCCCACTCAAACCTCAGAGAGGGGCCGGGCACTAGGCTGCATTGAGCTCCTATTGTGTGCCAGGAACATTTCCTCCAACCGCCTCCATTCATCTCATAGCAACGATGTGATGCTCAGCAGTGAGAAGTCCCATGTGGTGGGTGGGTTTGTAACTACACAGCTTCTTATTTAGATATTACCTTTTTTTTTTTATCTCGACACAGAGTCATCATAGTTCCCCTTGTTTCTTGGAACGTGAAATGAAGGCACGGGGCTCTTAGAACCCTTCTTTTTCTTTGAAGTAACACAGCACAACTGTGTTACTAAAGAACCCACCCCTAGAATCCTTTGGCACTTTTTTTTTTTAAAGATTTTTTTTTGATGTGGACCATTTTTAAAGTGTTTATTGAATTTGTTACAAGATTGCTTCTGTTTTATGTTTTGGTTTTTTGGCCACAAGGCATGTGGGATCTTAGTTCCCTGACCAGACATTGAACCTGCACCCCATGCATCGGAAGGCGAAGTCCTAACCACTGGACCACCAGGGAAGTCCCACCTTTTTTTTTAAAAAAGATTTTTTTTCCTTTGGCACTTCTAAGCAGGGATGGTGTCTATGTATGGGGGATTTGCTATGGGGGGTATTTTTTTGTGAAGGATGGGGGACCACAAGAAGAGAAACCTCAAATGTCCTTTGTTTGATCTTAAGTCTTCTCCTAATGAGTTTTAACATTCAGTATCTTGCCTCTTGGAATGGAAGAATTCCTTTAATTGGCTTCAAACAGCAAATTGAATGTGTGTACATTCTCAGGTTGACTAAACATTGCTTAGTTGCTGTAATGAAATTCCTGGTCACTTGAGAACCCTCCAGGATTAATCCCTAGTTTCTAAAACTGGGGAGCCTGCCAGGAGGAAGGTGAGCAGGAAGTACTGATGTTGGTATTTAACCCCAAACCTGTAAATGGCTGGAAATTCTGTACCCATAATAATAGACTGCTGAAACTTACTGAGCACATGAATGACACAGGCACCTTATTTGGATTTTGTTTGTTTGTTTTTGGCCACACTGCACAGCTTGCGGGATCTTAGTTCCCTGACCAGGGATTGAACCCAGGGCCCTGGTAGTGAGAGCGCTGAGTCATAACCACTGGACTGCCAGGGAATTCTCAAGGCACCTTATTTGGTTTTCACAATGATCCTAAAATGTAAGCAGTGTTATTCCAGTCTTAGAAGGAAGGGAACTCTAGTTTCAGAAGTTAAGTAACTTGCTCTGGAGAAGCATAAGACTGCAGATCTTAAGGGATATGGATTCAAATCCCCGCTTATAGCTTCTTAGGTGTGGGAACTTAGCCTCAGTTGTCTCATCTGTAAAATAGTGATGATCAAAGTCACATATTTTATAGGGTTTGGGTGAGGATGAAATAAGATCCTGTATGTTTGGGTCCTCCTCTGACTACTACATAAGGCCATGCAGCCTACAAGTGGCAGGCCTGGGACTTGAACCCAGGGCTGCTGGATTCACAGCTTGTAACATTCCACACTGCCTTCCATGGGGGAGATTTTAATTCCAAAATGAAGATAAACTGGCGACAAGGAAAAAATTTGGGGTTCAGAGTCAGCTCCTAGGTTTGACTGATGGGTGACAGTCCCTGTCCCCCATACCTCTGCACATTCATATTTATTTGAGAACATGTGATTTAAGGAGAATTGTATTAGGACAGGGCAAGAGAAATCATACCATGATGTAGAATGTATACTTATTGACAGATGTTAGTTCTGCTAGGCAATCCTTTTGTTCTTAGTGTTTTTCTTCATAAACCAACGTCAATGAAGTATAATTTACATATAATAAAATGCACCCATTTTGGAACTTCCCTGGTGGTCCAGTGGTTAGGACTCTGCACTTCCACTGCAGGGGGCATGGGTTTGATCCCTGGTCGGGGAACTAAGATCCCACATGCTGTGCAGTGTGGCCAAAAAAAAAAAAAAAAAAATAAAATAAATAAAATGCGCCCATTTTAAGTTTGATGAGTTTTGACAAATGTATACATCCGTGAAACCACCATGATAAATTACAAGCATTCTCATTATCCCAGAAAGTTCTCTCATGCCTCTTTGCAGCCAGTTCCCCTACTCCCAGCCCTAGGTAACCGCTGATCTGTGTTTTATCACTGTAGAATCTGCCTGTTCTAGAATTTCAAATAAATGAAATCACATAGTTTATACTCTTTTGTTTCTGGTTTCCTTTGCTTAGCATAGTGTCTGAGATTCACCCATGTTGGTTTGTGTACCCGTAGTTTATCCCTTTTTCTTGCTGTGTAGTGCATCCTTGTATGGATATGTATACATGTTTATCCATTCATGTTGACAAGCAATCATTCAGCAAAGGTTAGGGCCAGACAGAGCCACCTTAGACCTGGGCAACTGAGACCACTCCCTTGGCCCTGGGCTTTAGGAGAGCTCTCTTTGGCCTTCCTCCAGACACGTCCTTTCTCATGAGGTGAAATGGCTGTGGGCCAACAGGGATATGACCACTCGGAACTCTTGCCTAGGTGCCCAGAAGCAGACAATCCCCTGCCCAAATGGCCCTGAGTCTGCTGCCAGGACGTGTAGGGGCCTTTCTCCTGGATAGTCCTCCTGTGGGTGTTTAGCTGCCGTAGACTAAATTGCTTGTGTCCCTCCAAAATTCATTTGTTAAAACTCAGTGTAATTGCAGGTGAAGTCTTTGGGAGGTGATTAGGTCATGAGGACAAAACCCTTATGAATGGGATAAGTGCCCTCATAAAAGAGGCCCAGAGAACCCCCTCCCCTCTTCTGCCATGTGAGGACACAGTAAAAAGATGGCCGTCTATGAACCAGGAAGCAGGTTCTCACCAGACACCAAATATGCCAGCGCCTTGATCTTGGACTTCACCGCCTCCAGAACTGTGAGGAATAAATGTTTGTTGTTTATAAGCCACCCAGTCTGTAGTATTCTGTTATAGCCACCCCAATGGACTAAGACAACAGTGCTATACTCCCCAGCCTGAGGGACTGTGGTCTGCAAGGGCTGAGGGAGTGTGAGGGGTAGGGAGTGTAGGGAGAGTGCCTGGCCCTTGGATGTGCATGCTGAGCTGCCCATGCTCATGCACACAAGTCTCCTCATGGAAGAGAAGAGGGGGCCTGCTGCAGAGTGGGAACCTTTATGTGTATTCTTTACCCAGCCCACAAATGATAGGGGTGGGTGTGTGGCCATAGGAGCAGGAGCAGAAGGCTGGAAGAGATTCTCGTGAAGAAAAAAAAATTGTAAAGAGACAGAAAAACAATTTTAGAGGTCATAGAGCAGAGGGTTTTAGAATTGGAAGTGACTTTAGATTTCATATTCTCTCATTATGTAATTTCACAGATGAGAAAACTGAGGCCCAGAGAGGTTAAGTGACTTCTCTAAGGTCACACAGCTAGTTAGGGGCAGAGCCAAGATAAACTGTGAGATTTTCTAATCTTAGGCCTAGAAGAGCAGCAGTCTTCAAACTCTTTTGTTTGCATATCCCCTGAATTGTTTTTGTTAAACTTATGAACCCCCTTCACATATTTTGAAGTTAACATCTAAAATATTTATAATCATAAACTTAAATAGTTGCAGATAATTTAATTTCCAGTATTTTGGAAATATTGTCCTTTTAAAATAAGACACTTAATGTCACACTTGGAAGTGGAATCTAAATACCATAGCCATTTGCTACCCATTAACGTCCGTTTACAAAACACACAAACAGGTACTTCCTTAATAGATAGAAATTTTATATCATTCCTTTTTCTCTTTGAACTGGAATTTTCTTTCTGTTCTCCCTCAAAATTGTCCTGATGTACTGTACGCTTGAAATATTTTTATTTAATCACTCTATTACAATTTCCTGCATACAAACATATACACATGCACATATACATATATAGATATATATGTTGAAATTACCCATTGCCATTTTCCATGTCCTTTCATTCATTTATTAAACAAGTATTTCCTGAATGCTTATTATGTGCCAGACATTGTTCTAGGTGCTGTTCTAATAAACAAGACAGACAAAAATCACCGCCCTCATGGAACTTACTTTATGGTGAGGGAGACATTCAATATACAGGATAAATAAATAAAATCTATGTAATTTTAGATATTGTAACGTGCTACGAAGAGAAACAAAGCAGGGAAAGGAGATATATCGTGTCAGACGGGAGGTGGCGTTGACATTTTCGATAGGGTGGCCTCCCTGAAAACACAACTTTTGCAAGTGATCTGAAGGAAGTAGAGGACCCAGTTATGTGACTCTGAGGGGAAGAACGTGCTAGGTACAGCAGATGGCTGGCGCAAGCCCCCTGAGCCTGGCATGTCATGTCTGGAGAAGGGCAAGAAGGCCAGCGTGGCCGGAGCCAGATGGAGAACGGGAACCCCTGGAGGTGAATTCAGAGCTCATGAGTACTAAGATTATGAATTCAGAGCTCATGAGTACTAAGATTATGTAGGGTCTTGTAGGATATTTTGAGGGTTTTTAGCTTTGATTGATTATGGAGGGTTTTGAGTGAAGAAATTATGTCATCTGACTTAAGCTTTCATAAGATCTTTCTAGCTGCTGGTGTTGAAAATACCGCAAGGGGGTATGGGCTAAAGCAGGGAGAGCTGCTAGTGGGGTTCTGGATAGCTTTCATTTGCTCTTCAGATCCACTCTCCACCTTTCTCCAGCCTGTTCTGTGCCCTGGGAGGCTGACTTCTAGGGACTACAGCAGTGGGCTACTTGCTCTCTGGCTTTCAGTGGATTCAGCTAACGCAGACCATTAGGAGACAAGAGGGAGAGAGAAGAATAAGATCTGGGTATATATTCCATTTAGTCCTCTAGTCACTGCAGGTTGGCTGAATCCCTCTACCTGGGCCCACAACTCCTGTCAGGTGGTGTGTTTCCCTTGTAGCTACCCTTTTGGGCTTCTAGTAACTGCTGTCTTCCGTTGCTCCTTTAGGCCTAGACTCGGACATGGAATCCCCCTCGCTTGAGTCCCTGGTGCTTCATTATCCCTTACCCTGGTCACACCTTTGCAAACATGGTCCCTTAATTAAACTGTCTTCAGTTACCCCTTCAGTGTGCCATCTATTTCCTGTTGGGGCTCTGGCTCTTTCAGTTATTTATTGCTGTGTAAAAAACCACCCCCAAACTTAATGGCTTAAAACAACCACAATCGTTGATTTGCTCATGCTTTTTTAATTTAGGCAAGGCTTGGCAGGGATAGCTCGTCTTCACCCCATGTGGCATCGGCTAAGGTAGCTGGGGCTGGAGGATTCATTTCCAAGATGGCTCACTCAAGTGGCTGGCAAGTTGGTCTTAGCTGTTGTCTAGGAGCTCAGCTGGGGCTTTCGGCCGGGGGCTTTGATTTTCCTCCAAGTGAGCTGTTAGGGCTTCCACACAGCATGGAGGCTAGGTTCCAAGAGGCAGGAAGCAGAAGCTGACAGTCCTCTTAAAGCCTGGCACAGCATGGCTTCTTCTATATGCAATTGGCTAAAGCACTCAGAGGCCAAGGCCAGGTTCAAGAGGGTAGAAAGGAGAACAAGGAATTTATGACCATCTTTCATGTACCATGCCACCTGAGACAGGAGGCTGTTGCCATAATCTGGTGAGAGATGATGATGGCTTGAACCAGGGGGATGGCGAGAAGCAGTTGGATCCTGGTTATAGATTGAAGTGAGCCGACAGGGTTTGCTGGTTGGATGTGAAGTGTGAGAGAAAGGGAGGAATGTGTTAATTTGTGTTTTCTGAGAAGCAGATGCCCAGGTGGAATTAAAGCATATAAGCATTTTATTATTATTATTTCCTGTGTGAAAGAAAATAGGAAAGGAGCCAGGGAAAGCTGGGTGAGCCATCCGACCATGATGAAGGTTTGACCCTGGATGAAAGGGAGGGGGAGACAATGTTGGGTGAAAGAGTCCAAGGCCACCATGCAGTCTAAGGAAGGTTTGGGAAAGCCATTGGAGAGTTCTTAAGCCAAAGTTGGCCAACAAAGGAGTCCTGTGTCTCCCGGGAATGGGTCTGCCTTAGTATTCCTGCCATACTCAATTATTGGTGGGGAGCAGCCCATGGAAGAGGTGGCCTCCATGCAAACATGATGATGGATTTCAAGCACAGCGTCTGGTGTTCTCACTCAGCTGCACTCCCTGCGTGGGAGGTCTGTGAGACATAGTCTCATGGCTGCCTCAGGGGTCAAGGACAACTCTAAGGTTTTTGACCTGAGCACTCATGAGCTGTGGAAGCCTACAGGAAGAGCTGGTTTGAGGAGGAATACCAGAAGTCTGATTTTAGACATGTTAAGTTTGAGATACCTATTACACATTCCAGCAGAATTATCAAATAGGCAACTGAATAAACATGCCTAAATTTGGGGGGAGATATTCATGTTGTAGATAATACATTAGAAACAGTAAGACTCTAAGTGCTTAAAAAAATCTCTTCTCAATGAAGTTATCATTACTATATTATTGGTACCAAATTGATCAAAACAATATAATATATATCAAAGTTTGATAAATAAAATGTAAATTATTAAGCATGAAAGTAAAATTTTATTGGAAATGCATCTCTTTATAAATGTATCTGTGAATGAGTATTACTTATTGCTAGAAAGAAGAGTTCAGCATCAACTATATTCCTATTTTTCATACTTATGGATTTAAGTACCCAGAAATCTTATTCACATAAATATGCAGATCAGAGTGGAAGGAATTTTATTATAGTAACATTGCTTGCCTCTTTAAACTCCTTCTGCATCACATGCTGAAGATCCTGTAGTAAACTATTATCAAAAAAATTGTTTTTTTTAATTTTTAAAAATTTATATTTTTGGCCACGCTGCACAGCATGTGGGATCTTAGTTCCCCGACCAGAGATTGAACCTGCACCCCTTGCGTTGGAAGCACAGAGTCTTAGCCACTGGACCACCAGGGAAGTCACTATCAAAAATTATTAATTATCAGCTGACAACTCCAGTAGGTCTTCCTGCAGTTTTGGTGAAAGCAAAAAATTGGATACCACCTGATTGCAACAAGATTTGTTAGGGAATGATGAGAGTTATTTGCTTCATCAACACCAGCCCCAAGTTTGAAATTTTCCCTCTGTTTGACGCCTAAGACATTTTTACTGCGTGGGGCAATGCACCAGTAGAAGATTCTGGAAAGATGGGAGGTGGGCCTTTTTTTTCAAGCAGAGTGTAAAAGGGAGGTAGGAAAGGTGGTTCTGCATTTCCATCACAGGCACTTCTGTAGGCAGATTTTAGGAAAGAGCATCTGAAAACTGAGTCCCTTGAAACCCTTTTGCATGTACAATGGAAAGTCTTCTTATATTTCAATTTGCACTGTATGAAGCGGAGTGATTGTGAAGGTCATTGGATAAGGTGCTGGGGCTTATTTAGAAGGCAATTGGAGCAGGCCTCCAAGGCATTTTGACATAGGGACACGTTGGGGAGCTGATCTGAGAGGCCCTGTGTTGGTGCAGGGTAAGGCCTGTCCCTCAGCCTGGAGGAAGGTGATTCTCTTTTCCTGGTGTCTCAGGCTGTGCCGAAGAATAAAAGCCCAGGCATAGGCTATGGCCAGAGTAAGGTGGAAGGATTGGAGAAAGCAAACTGATATTGATGCTAAGGGAGTAGCCTGATGTGGAAGGTTGGGGGGGGGGCTGGCTTTTAAAAACCCAAGCAAAATGGGGCTTCCCTGGTGGCGCAGTGGTTGAGAGTCCGCCTGCCGATGCAGGGGACACGGGTTCGTGCCCTGGTCCAGGAAGATCCCACATGCCGCGGAGCGGCTGGGCCCGTGAGCCTTGGCTGCTGAGCCTGCACGTCTGGAGCCTGTGCCCCGCAACGGGAGAGGCCACAGCAGTGAGAGGCCCGCGTACTGCAAAAAACCCAAAAAACCAAAAAACAAAACCCAAGCAATGAGTTAGGCCACTTCAAGCCAGTTTCAAAAATTGAGGCTGATCATCAAAAAATCTAGAAACAATAAATGCTGGAGAGGCTGTGGAGAAAAGGGAACACTCTTGCACTGCTGGTGGGAATGTGAATTGGTACAGCCACTATGGAGAACAGTATGGAGGTTCCTTAAAAATCTACAAATAGAACTACCATAGGACCCAGCAATCCCACTACTGGGCATATACCCTGAGAAAACCATAATTCAAAAAGAGTCATGTACCAAAATGTTCATTGCAGCTCTATTTACAATAGCCAGGACATGGAAACAACCTAAGTGTCCATCATCGGATGAATGGATAAAGAAGATGTGGCACATATATACAATGGAATATT
>RJWK010037021.1:0-21455 GCA_004363435.1 Platanista minor | reverse complement strand
TTTATTTTCTAACAGTTCTTGAGGTTAGAATACTGAGATCAAGGTATATACTGACTTTTGTTCCTTCTGAGGCCCTCTTTGCCTTGCATGTCTGCCTTCTTGTTGTGTGTTCACATGGTTGTCTCTCTATGCATGTATAAGCACGTGTCTGGTCTTCCCCTTTCTCTATGTCCTAATCTCCTCTTCTTGTAGGATACTAGTCATATTGGATTAGGACCCACCCTAACTATCCCATTTTAATTTAATTATCTTTGTAAAGGTCATATCTCTGAAATACAGCCACTTTCTGATGTACCAATAGTTATGGCTTCAACATATGATTTAGGGGTGGGAGATAATTCAGCCCATAAAAATTTATTTCCTCTACTAGCTTTCATGTGGAGTAATTAGGATATTTTCTACATAGGAATATGTTATCTATGAATATAGTTTTACTTATTAATTTTTTTGGCCATGCTTTGCAGCATGTGAGATCTTAGTTCCCCAACCAGGGATCAAACTTGCACCCACTGTATTGGAAGTGCACAGAATCTTAACTACTGATCTGCTAGGGAAGTCCCTAGTTTTACTTCTTTTTTTTTTTTTTTTTTCTTTTGCGGTACACAGGCCTCTCACTGTTGTGGGCTCTCCCGTTGCGGAGCACAGGCTCCAGACGCAGAGGCTCAACAGCCATGGCTTACAGGCTCAGCCACTCCACGGCATGTGGGATCTTCCCAGACTGGGTCACGAACCCGTGTCCCCTGTATTGACAGGCGGACTCTCAACCACTGTGCCACCAGGGAAGCTCAGTTTTACTTCTTTATTTCCAATTTGTATCCATTTTATTTCTTTGTCTTCTGTAATAGCTCTGGCTAGGATTTCCAGTAAGATGTTGAATTGCAGTGGTGAAAGTGGCCATGCTTTTTTTTGTTTCTAATCACAGGGGGAAAGGTGTCAGTCTTTTACCATTGAGTATGATGTTAGCTGTGGATTTTTCATATATGTTTTTTACCATGTCAAAGAAATTCCCTTTTATTCCTCGTTTTCTTTGACAAGTGAGATGAGCATGTGTTTTTTTTTCTCCCCTTTATTCTATTAGTGAGCTATATTAACATTGATTTTCTTATGTTAAATCATCCTTGCATTCTTATGATAAACTCCTCTTGGTGTAAAATCCTTTTAATATGCTATAGAATTCATTATGCTTGTATTTTGTTGAAGACTTTTACATGAATATACATGAGGGATATTGGTGTGTAATTTTCTTTTCTTGTGATGTATTTTTAATCAGGTTATTGCTGGCCTCATAACATGAGTTAGGTATTAAATTAAATTTATTTTTTATGGTAAATTTTGAAAATATTAGGAGTAATTATTTTAAGGTTTGTTAGAATTCACCAGAGAAGCCATCTCTTCCTGGATTTTCTTCATTGAGAGATTTATGATTACTGATTCAATCTCTTTACTTGGTATAAGTCTGCTGATATTGTCTATTTCTTCTTGACTCAGCTTAGGTAATTTGTGGACTTATAGGAATTTATCCATTCCATCTAGATTATCTAATTTCTTGCTATATAATTGTTCAAATATTCTTTTATAATTTTATTTAATTTCTGTAAGGTTGTTAATATCCACACATTTATTTCTTTTTTATTAATATTTATTTTATATTGGATTATAGTTGATTTACAATGTTGTGTTAGTTTCATGTGTATAGCAAAGTGGTTTGGTTATACATATAAATATATCTATTCTTTTTTAGATAATTTTCCCAAACAGGTTATTACAGATTACTGAGTAGAGTTCCCTGTGCTATACAGTAGGTCCTTGTTGATTATCTATTTTATATATACTAGTGTGTATCTGTTAATCCCAACCTCCTAATTTATCCCTCCACCCACCATCCCCCTTTGGTAACCATAAGTTTGTTTTCTAAGTCTCTTTCTGTTCTGTGAATAAGTTCATTTATATCATTTTTTAGATTCCACATATAAATGATATCATATGATATTTGTCTTTGTCTGATTTACTTCACTTCGTATGATAATCTCTAGGTCTATCCATGTTGCTGCAAATGGCATTATTTCAATCTTTTTATGGCTGAGTAATATTTCATTATATATATGTACCACATCTTCTTTATACTTTCATCTGTCAGTGGACATTTAGGCTGCTTCCATGTCTTGGCAATTTTAAATAGTCCTGCAGTGAATACTGGGGCACAAGTATCTTTCCAAAGTATGGTTTTCTCCAGATATATGCCCTGTATTGGGATTGCTGGATCATATTTTAGCTGTATTTTTAGTTGTTTTAAAGAACTTCCATACTTCTCTCCATAGTGTTCTATACCAATTTACATATCCACCAATAGTGTAGGAAGGTTCCCTTTTCTCCACATCCTCTCCAGCATTTATAGTTTGTAAATTTTTTGATGATGGCCATTCTGACCAGTGTGCGGTGATACCTCATTGTAGTTTTGACTTGCAATTCTGTAATAAATAGTGATGTTGAGCTAATGTGCTTTATGGCCATCTGTATGTGTTCTTTGGAGAAATGTCTACTTTGATTGGGTTGCTTGGTTTTTTTTGATACTGAGCTATTTGTATATTTTGGAGATAATCCCTTGTCCACTGCATCATTTGCAAATGTTTTCTCCCATTCTGTGGGTTGCCTTTTCTTTTTGTTTATAGTTTCCATTGCTGTGCAAAAGCTTTTACGTTTAATTAGGTCCCATTTGTTTATATTTGTTTCTATTTTATTACTCTAGGATGTGGATCTAAAAAGATATCGCTACAATTTATGTCAGACTGTGTTCTGCTTATGTTTTCCTCTAAGTTTTATTATATCTGATCTTACATTTAGGTTCTTAATCCATTTTGAGTTTATTTTTGTGTATGGTGTAAGAGAAGGTTCTAATTCTACTTTTTTACATGTAGTTGGCCAGTTTTCCCAGCACCATTTATTGAAGAGACTGTCTTTTCTCCATTGTATATTTTTGCCTCATTTGTCATAGATTAATTGACCACAAGTGCATGGATTTATTTCTAAGCTTTCTATCCTGTTCCATTAATCAATAGGTCTATCTTTGTGCCAGTATGATATGTTTTTTATTACTTTACCTTTATAGTATAGTCTGAAGTCAGAGAACTTGACGCCTCCAGCTCTGTTTTTCTTTCTCAAGATTGATTTGACTATTCAGGGACTTTTGTGTTTCCATACAAATTTTAAGATTTTGGTTCTAGATCTGAAAAAAAAATGCCATTGTCAATTTGATAAGGATTGAATTGAATCTGTAGATCACCTTGGGTAGTATAGTAATTTTGACAATATTTATTTTTCCAATCCAAGAACATGGTATATCTTTCCATTTATTTGTGTCATCTTTGATTTCTTTCATCACCATCTTATAATTTTCAAAGTACAGGTCTTTTGTCTCCTTAGGTAGATTTATTGTTAGGTATTTTATTCTTTTTGATGCAATGTTGAATGTTATTGTTTCCTTAATTTCTCTTTCTGATCTTTCCTTGTTACCATATTGGGATGCAAAAAATTTCTGCATATTAATTTTGTATCCTGTAACTTCACCAAATTCATTGGTGACCTGTAATAGTTTTATGGTGGCATCTTTAGGACTTTTTATATATAGTGTCATGTCATCTGCAGACATTGACAGTTTTGCTTCTTCTTTTCCATTTTGGATTCCTTTTATTTCTTTTTCTTCTCTGATTTCCATAGCTAGGACTTCCAAAACTATGTTGTGTAAAAGTATTGAGAGTGGAAATCCTTGTCTTGTTCCTGATCTTAGAGAAAATTATTTCAGCTTTTCACTGTTGAGTATGATGTTAGCTGTGGGATTGTCATATATGGCCTTCATTATGTCGAGCTAGGTTCCCTCTATGCCCACCTTCTGGAGAGCTTTTATCCTAAGTATGTGTTGAATTTTATCAAAAGCTTTTTCTGCATCTATTGAGATGATCATATGGTTTTATTCTTCAATTTGTTCATGTGATGCATCACACTGATTGATTTGTGGATAGTGAAAACTCCTTGCATCCCTGGGATAAATCCCACTTGATCATGTATGTATTTTTTTTTAATATATTATTTGATTTGGTTGCTAGTATTTTATTGAGGATTTTTGTCCCTATATTCATCAGTGACATTGGCCTGTAATTTTCTTTTTTTTTTGTAATGTATTTGTCTGGTTTTGGTATCAGGGTGATGGTAACCTCATAGAATTAATTCTGAAGTGTTCCTGCCTCCTAAATTTTTTGGAAGAGTTTCAGAAGGATAGGTGTTAGAAGGATAATTGTTAACTCTTCTCTAAATGTTTGCTAGAATTCACCTGTGAAGTCATCTGGTCTTGAACTTTTGTTTGTTGGGTGTTTCTTTAATCACACTTTCAATTTCAGTACTCATGATTGGTCTGTTCATATTTTATTTATCTTTCTGGTTCAGTCTTGGGGGATTGTACCTTTCTAAGAATTTGTCCATTTCTTCTTGGTTGTCCATTTTTTGGCATAGGGTTGCTTGTAGTAGTCTCTTATGATCTTTTGTATTTCTGTGGCATCAGTTTTAACTGCTTTTTCATTTCTAAATTCATAGTCTTGGGCCCTCTCCCTTTTTACCTGCATGTGTCTGGTTAAAGGTTTATCAATTTTGCTTATTTTTCAAAGAAACAGCTTTTATCTTCATTGATCTTTTTCTATTGTTTTTTTAGTATTTTGCATTTATTACTGTTCTGATCATTATTTCTTTCCTTCTGCTAACTTTGGTGTTTGTTTGTTCTTCTTTCTCTAGTTGCTTTAGGTGTAAGTTTAGGTTGTTTATTTGTGATTTTAATTGTTTCCTGAGGTACGATTGCATTGCTGTAAACTTCCCTCTTAGCACTGCATATGCTGCATCCCATAATTTTTGGATCATCATGTGTTTTTGTTTGTTTGTTTGTTTGTTTTTACATCTTTATTGGAGTATAATTGTTTTACAATGGGGATAGTTTCTGCTTTATTACAAAGTGAATCAATTATACATATACATATGTTCCCATATCTCCTCCCTCTTGAGTCTCCCTCCCTCCCACGCTCCCTATCCCACCCATCTAGGTGGTCACAAAGCACCGAGCTGAGCTCCCTGTGCTACGTGGCTGCTTCCCACTAGCTATCTATTTTACGTTTGGTAGTGTATATTTTCATTTGTCTCTAGGTACATTTTGATTTGCTTGTTGATTTCTTCAGTGATATATTGTTTAGTACCATGTTGCGTAGCCTCCATTTATTTTAACAACTTTTTTTCTTGTAGTTGATTTCTAATTTCACAGCATTGTGGTTGGAAAATATGCGTGATATGATTTCAGTTTTCTGAAATTTATGTTGAGCCTTCCTTTATGGCCCAGCATGCTATCTATCCTGGAAAATATTCCATGTGCACTTGAGAAGAATGTGTGTTCTGCTACTTTTTGTTGGAATGCCCTATAAATATCAGTTAAGTCCACCTAGTCTAATATGTCATTTAAAGCCTGTGTTTCCTTATTGACTTTCTGTCTGGATGCTCACTGATGTAATTGGTGTGTTAAAGCCCCCCACTATTACTGTATTACTATTTCTACGTTTATGGCTGTTAGCATAAACTTTATATATATGAGTGCTCTTATGATGGGCGCATATATATTTACAATTGTTATATCTTCTTCTTGGATTGATCCCTTTTTTCAAATTTTATTTTATTTTTAACATCTTTAATGGAGTATAATTGCTTTACAATGGTGTGTTATTTTCTGCTTTATAATACAGTGAATCAGCTATACATATACATATATCCCCATATCTCCTCCCTCTTGCATCTTCCTCCTACCCTCCATATCCCACCCATCTAGGTGGTCACAAAGCACCATGCTGATCTCCCTGTGCTATGCGGCTGCTTCCGACTAGCTATCTATTTTACATTCGGTAGTACATATAAGTCCATGTCACTCTCTCACTTCGTCCCAGCTTATCCTTCTCCATCCCTGTGTCCTGAAGTCAATTCTCTACATCTACATCTTTATTCCTGTCCTGCCCTGAGGTTCATCAAGACCATTTTTTTTTTAGATTCCACATATATGTGTTAGCATATGGTATTTGTTTTTCTATTTCTGACTCACTTCACTCTCTATGACAGACTATAGGTCCATCCACCTCACTACAAATAACTCCATTTCGTTTCTTCTTATGGCTGAGTAATATTCCATTGTATATATGTGCCACATCTTCTTTATCCATTCATCTGTCAATGAACACTTAGGTTGCTTCCATTTCCTGGCTATTGTAAATAGAGCTACAATGAACATTGTGGTACATGACTCTATTTTTTTTTTTACATCTTTATTGGAGTATAATTGCTTTACAATGGTGTGTTAGTTTCTGCTTTATAACAAAGTGAATCAGTTATACATATACATATGTTCCCATATCTCTTCCTTCTTGTGTCTCCCTCCCTCCCACCATCCTTATCCCACTCCTCTAGGTGATCCCAAAGCACCGAGCTGATCTCCCTGTTCTATCCGGCTGCTTCCCACTTGCTATCTATTTTACGATTGGTAGTGTATATGTCTCCATGCCACTCTTTCACTTTGTCACAGCTTACTCTTCCCCCTCCCCATATCCTCAAGTCCATTCTCTAGTAGGACTGTGTCTTTATTCCTGTCTTACCACTACGTTCTTCATGACATTTTTTTTCTTAAATTCCATACATATGTGTTAGCATACAGTATTTGTCTTTCTCTTTCTGACTTACTTCACTCTGTATGACAGACTCTAGGTCCATCAACCTCATTACAAATAACTCCTTTTCATTTCTTTTTATGGCTGAGTAATATTCCATTGTATATATGTGCCACATCTTCTTTATCCATTCATCCGATGATGGACACTTAGGTAGTTTCCATCTCCTGGCTATTGTAAATATAGCTACAATGAACATTTTGGTACATGACTATTTGAATTATGGTTTTCTCAGGGTATATGCCCAGTAGTGGGATTGCTGGGTCATATGGTAGTTCTATTTGTATTTTTTAAACGAACCTCCATACTGTTCTCCATAGTGGCTGTACCAACTCACATTCTCACCAGCAGTGCAAGAGTATTCCCTTTTCTCCACAACCTCTCCAGCATTTATTGTTTCTAGATTTTTTTCATAATGGCCATTCTGACTGGTGTGAGATAATATCTCAATGTAGTTTTGATTTGCTTTTCTCTAATGATTAATGATTTATAGCATTCTTTCATGTGTTTGTTGGCAATCTGTCTATCTTCTTTGGAGAAATGTCTATTTAGGTCCTCAGCCCATTTTTGGATTGGGTTGTTTGTTTTTTTGTTATTGAGCTGCATGTGCTGCTTGTAAATTTTGGAGATTAATCCTTTGTCACTTGCTTCATTTGTGAATATTTTCTCCCATTCTGAGGGCTGTGTTTTGCTCTTGTTTATGGTTTCCTTTGCTGTGCAAAAGCTTTGAAGTTTCATTAAGTCCCATTTGTATATTTTTTGTTTTTATTTCCATTTCCCTGGGAGGTGGGTCAAAAAGGATCCTACTATGATTTATATCATAGAGTATTCTGTCTATGTTTTCGTCTAAGAGTATGATAGTTTCTGGCCTTACATTTAGGTCTTTAATCCATTTTGAGCTTATTTTTTGTATGGTGTTAGGGAGTGATCTAGTCTCATACTTTTAAATATACCTGTCTAATTTTCCCAGCACTACATATTGAAGAGGCTGTCCTTTCTCCACTGTACATTCCTGTCTCCTTTATCAAAGATAAGGTGATGACACGTGCATGTTTTTATCTCTGGGCTTTCTTTCTATCCTGTTCCACTGATCTATATTTCTGTTTTTGTGCCCGTACCATACTGCCTTAAGTACTGTAGCTTTGTAGTTTAGGCTGAAGTCAGGGAGCCTGATTCCTCCAGCTACGTTTTTCGTTCTCAAGATTGCTTTGTCTATTCGGGGTCTTTTGTGTTTCCATACAAATTGTGAAATTTTTTGTTCTAGTTCTGTGAAAAATGCCAGTGGTAGTTTGATATGGATTTCAGTGAATCTGTAGATTGCTTTGGGTAGTAGAGTCATTATCACAATGTTGATTCTTCCAATCCAAGAACGTGGTATATCTCTCCACCTATTTGTATCAATTTTAATTTCTATAATCAGTGTCTTATAATTTTCTGCAAGCAGTCCTTTTGTCTCCTTAGGTAGGTTTATTATTAGATATTTTATTCTTTTTGTTGCAGTGGTAAATGGGAGTGTTTTCTTGATTTCACTTTCAGGTTTTTCATCATTAGTGTATAGGAATGCCAGAGATTTCTGTGCATTAATTTTGTATCCTGCTACTTTACCAAATTCATTGATTAACTCTAGGAGTTTCCTGGTAGCATCATTTGGATTTTCTATGTATTTTACCATGTCATCTGCAAACAGTGACAGATTTGCGCCTTCTTTTCCGATTTGGATTCCTTTTATTTCCTTTTCTTCTCTGATTGCTGTGGCTAAAACTTCTAAAACTATTTTGAATAAGAGTGGTGAGAGTGGGCAACCTTGTCTTATTCCTGATCATGGTAGAAATGTTTTCAGTTTTTCACCACTGAGGATGATGTTGGCTGTGGGTTTGTCATATATGGCCTTTATTATGTTGAAGAAAGTTCCCTCTATGCCGACTTTGTGGAGGGTTTTTATCATAAACTTGTGTTGAATTTTTTCGAATGCTTTCTTTGCATCTATTGAGATGACCATATTGTTTTTCTCCTTAAGTTTGTTAATATGGTGTATCATATTGATTGATTTGCATATATTGAAGAATCCTTGCATTCCTGGAATAAAGCCCACTTGATCATGGTGTATGATCCTTTTAATGTGCTGTTGGATTCGTTTGCTAGTATTTTGTTGAGGATTTTTGCATCTTTGTTCATCAGTGATATTGGCCTGTAGTTTTCTTTCTTTGTGACATCCTTGTCTGGTTTTGGTATTAGGGTGACAGTGGCCTCATAGAATGAGTTTGGGAGTGTTCCTCCCTCTGCTATATTTTAGAAGAGTTTGAGAAGGATAAATGTTAGCTCTTCTCTAAATGTTTGACAGCATTCACCTATGAAGCCATCTGGTCTTGAGCTTTTGTTTGTTGGAAGATTTTTAATCACAGTTTCAATTTCAGTGCTTGTGATTTGTCTACTTATATTTTCTATTTCTTCATGGTTCAGGCTCGGCACATTGTGCATTTCTAAGAATTTGTCCACTTCTTCCAGGTTGTCCATTTTTTTGGTATAGAGTTGCTTGTAGTAATCTCTCATGATCTTTTGTATTTCTGCAGTCAGTTGTTTCTTCTCCTTTTTCATTTCTAATTCTATTGATTTGAGTCTTCTCTGTTTTTTTCTTGATGAGTCTGGCTAATGGTTTGTCATTGTTTTTTATCTTCTCAAAGAACCATCGTTTAGGTTTATTGATCTTTGCTATCGTTTCCTTCGTTTCTCTTTCATTTATTTATGATCTGAACTTTATTTCTTTCCTTCTGCTGACTTTGGGGTATTTTATTTTTCTTTCTCTAATTGCTTTAGGTGCAAGGTTAGGTTGTTTATTCGAGATGTTTCCTGTTTCTTAAGGTACAATTGTATTGCTATAAACTTCTCTCTTAGAACTGCTTTTGCTGCATCCCATAGGTTTTGGGTCATCGTGTCTGCATTGTCATTTGTTTCTAAGTATTTTTTGAATTGCTCTTTGATTTCTTCAGTCATAACTTGTATATTAAGTAGTATATTGTTTCTTCTGATTTTGTTTTTTTTTTATTATTATTTTTATATTTTTGTGGTACATGGGCTTTTCTCTGTTGTGGCCTCTCCCGTTGCAGAGCACTGGCTCTGGATGTGCAGACTCAGCAGCCTTGGCTCACGGACCCAGCTGCTCTGAGGCATGTGCGATCTTCCTGGACCAGGACACGAACTCGTGTCTCCTGCATCGACAGGGAGACTCTCAACCACTGTGCCAACAGGGAAGCCCCATAAATAGTGCATTGTTTAGCCTCCATGTGTTTGTATTTTTTTTTACAGATCTTTTCCTGTAATTGGTATCTAGTCTCACAGCACTGTGGTCGGAAAAGATACTTGATACAGTTTCAGTTTTCTTAAATTTACCAAGGCTTGATTTGTGACCCAAGATATGATCTATCCTGGAGAATGTTCCATGAGCAAATGAGAAAAATGTGCATTCTGTTGTTTTTGGATGGAATGTACTATAAATATCAATTAAGTCCATCTTGTTTAATGTATCATTTAAAGCTTGTGTTTCATTATTTATGTTCATTTTAGATGATCTGTCCATTGGTGAAAAAGGGGTGTTAAAGTCCCCTATTACGAATGTGTTACTGTCGATTTCCCCTTTAATGGCTGTTAGTATTTGCCATATGTATTTTGGTGCTCCTATGTTGGGTGCATACATATTTACCATTGTTATATCTTCTTCTTGGATCGACCCCTTGATCATTATGTAGTGTCCTTCTTTGTCTCTTCTAATAGTCTTTATTTTAAAGTGTATTTTGTCTGATATGAGAGTTGCTACTCCAGCTTTCTTTTGGTTTTCATTTGCATGGAATATCTTTTTCCATCCCCTCACTTTCAGTCTGTATGTGTCTCTAGGTCTGAAGTGCGTCTGTTGTAGACAGCATATATACCGGTCTTGTTTTTCTATCCATTTAGCCAGTCTGTGTCTTTTGGTGGGAGCATTTAATCTGTTTACATTTAAGGCAATTATCGTTGTGTATGTTCCTATTCCCATTTTCTTCATTGTGTTGTGTTTGTTATTATAGGTCTTTTCCTTCTCTTGTGTTTCTTGCCTACAGAAGATCCTTTATCATTTGTTGTAAAGCTGGTTTGGTGGTGCTGAACTCTCAGCTTTTGCTTGTCTGTAAAGCTTTTAATTTCTGCATCAAATCTGAATGAGATCCTTGCTGGTAGAGTAATCTTGGCTGTAGATTTTTCTCCTTCATCACTTTAAATACGTCCTGCCAGTCTCTTCTGGCTTGAAGTGTTCCTGCTGATAACTCAGCTATTAACCTTAGTGGGATTCCCTTGTGTGTTATTTGTTGTTTTTGCCTTGCTGCTTTTAATATGTTTTCTTTGTATTTAATTTTTGATAGTTTGATTGCTATGTGTCTTGGTGTGTTTCTCCTTGGAATTATCCTGTATGGGACTCTCTGTGCTTCCTGGACTTGATTAAATATTTCCTTCCCCATATTAGGGAAGTTTTCAACTATAATCTTTTCAAATATTTTCTCAGTCCCTTTCTTTTACTCTTCTTCTTCTGGAACCCCTATATTTCGAATATTGATGCAGTTAATGTCTCAGAGGTCTGTGAGACTGTCCTCAGTTCTTTTCTTTCTTTTTTCTTTATTTTACCCTGTAGTAGTTATTTCCACTATTTTATCTTCCAGGTCACTTATGCGTTCTGCCTCAGTTATTCTGTTATTCATCCCTTGTAGAGTATTTTTAATTTCATTTATTGTGTTGTTCATCATTGCTTGTTTCATCTTTACTTCTTCTAGGTCCTTGTAAAATATTTCTTGCACATTCTCTATTCTATTTCCAGGATTTTGGATCATCTTTACTATCATTATTCTGAATTATTTTTCAGGTAGACTGCCTATTTCCTCTTCATTTGATAGGTCTGGTGGGTTTTTATCTTGCTTCTTCAACTGCTGTGTGGTTTTCTGTGTTCTCATTTTGCTTATCTTACTGTGTTTGGGGTCTCCTTTTTGCTGGCTGCAGGTTCGTGGTTCCCGTTGTTTTTGGTGTCTGTCCCCAGTGGCTAAAGTTGGTTCAGTGCGTTGTGTAGGCTTCCTGGTGGAGGGAACTAGTGCCTGTGTTCTGGTGGATGACACTGGATCTTGTCTTCCTTGTGGTCAGGTCCACGTCTGTTGTTGTGTTTTGGGGTGTCTGTGGACTTATTATGATTTTAGGCAGCCTCTCCTCTAATGGGTGTGGATGTGTTCCTGTTTTGCTAGTTTTTTGGCATAGGGTGTCCAGCACTGTAGCTTGCTGGTCGTTGAGTGAAGCTGGGTGTTGATGTTGAGATGGAGATCTCTGGGAGATTTTCGCTGTTTGATATTACATGGAGCTGGGAGGTCTCTTGTGGACTAGTGTCTTGAAGTTGGCTCTCCCACCTCAGAGGCACAGCACTGACTCCTGGCTGCAGCCCCAAGAGCCTTTCATGCACACAGCTCAGAAAAAAGGGAGAAAAATTAGAAAGAAAGGAAGAAAGAAAAAAAGAAAGAATGTGGATAAAAGAAAAAAATAAAGGTAAAATAAAATAAAGTTATTAAAATAAAAATAATTATTAAGAAAAAAATTTTTAAATTAAAAAAAATACAAACAACCAAAAAAAAAAAAAAAAAAAAAAAAAAAAAAAAAAAAAAAAAAAAAAAAAAAAAAAAAAAAAAAAAGAGGACGGATACAACCCTAGGGCAAATGGTGAAAGCCAAGCTTTACAGACAAAATCTCAAACAGAAGCATACACATACACACTCACATAAAGAAGAAAAAAAATGGAAAAAAATAATAAATCTTGCTCTCAAAGTCCACCTCCTCAATTTGAGATGATTTGTTCTCTATTCATGTATTCCACAGATGCAGGGTACATCCAGTTGATTGTGGAGATTTAATCCGCTGCTCCTGAGGCTGCTGGGAGAGATTTCCCTTTCTATTCTTTGTTCACACAGCTCCCGGGTTTCACGTTTGGATTTGGCCATGCCTCTGTGTATAGGTCGCTGGAGCACGTCTGTTCTTTGCTCAGACAGGACGGGGTTAAAGGAGCCGATGATTCGGGGACTCTGGCTCATTCAGGCTGAGGGGAGGTATGGGTACCGAGTGCGGGATGAGCCTGTGGCTGCAGAGGCTGGCATGATGTTGCAAAATGCCTGAGGCGTGCCGTACGTTCTCCTGGGGAAGCTGTCCCTGGATCCCGGGACCCTGGCAGTGGTGGGCTGCACAGGCTCCCTGGAAGGGAGGTGTGGAGAGTGACCTATGCTAGCACACAGGCTTCTTGGTGGTGGCAGCAGCAGCCTTAGCATCTGGCACTGTTAGCCGCGGCTCGCGCCTGTCTCTGGAGCTCCTTTAAACAGTGCTCTTAATCCCCTCTCCTCATGCACCAGGAAACAAATAAGGAAGAAAAAGTCTCTTGCCTCTTTGGCAGGTTCAGACTTTTTCCAGGACTCCCTCCCAGCTCGCCGTGGTGCACTAACCCCTTCAGGCTATGTTCACGCCACCAGTCCTCTCCCTGCACTCTGACCAATGCCCGAGCCTCAGCTCCCAGCCCCACCCGCCCTGGCAGGTGAGCAGACAAGCCTCTTGGGCTGGTGAGTGCCGGTCGGCACCTATCCTCTGTGCGTGAATCTCACCGCTTTTCCCTTCACAACCCTGTATCTGTGCTGTCCTCTGTGGCTCTGAAGCTTCCCCACTCCACCACCTGCAGTCTCCACCCACGAAGGGGCTTCTAGTGTGTGGAAACCTTTCCTCCTTCACGGCTCCCTCCCAGTGGTGCAGGTCCCATCCCTATTCTTTTGTCTCTGTTTATTCTTTTTTCTTTTGCCCTACCCAGGTACGTGGGAGTTTCTTGCCTTTTTGGAGGTCTGAGGTCTTCTTACAGCTTTCAATAGGTGCTCTGTAGGAGTTGTTCCACATGTAGATGTATTTCTGATGTATCTGTGGGAAGGAAGGTGATCTCCGTGTCTTACTTTTCCACCATCTTCCCCCTGTCTACATGACTCTTTTTAAATTATGGTTTTCTCAGGGTATATGTCCAATATTGAGATTGCTGGGTCATATGGTATTTCTATTTTTGTTTTTTTAAGGAACCTCCATACTGCTCTCCATAGTGGCTATATCAATTTACATTCCCACCAAAAGTGCAAGAGGGTTCCCTTTTGTCCACACCCTCTCCAGCAGTTCTAAGCAGCAAGTTCATAGCAATACAATCCTACCTCAAGAAACAAGAAACATCTCAAATAAACCATGTAACCTTACACCTAAAGCAATTAGACAAAGAAGAACAAAATACCCCTAAGTTAGCAGAAGGAAAGAAATCATAAAGATCAGATCTGAAATAAATGAAAAAGAAATGAAGGAAACACTACCAAAGATCAATAAAACTATAAGCTGGTTCTTTGAGAAGATAAACAAAATTGATAAACCATTAGCCAGACTCATCAAGAATAAAATGGAGAAGACTGAAATCAATAGAATTAGAAATGGATTGATACCTTGATCATTACGTAGTGTCCTTCTTTGTCTTTTGTAACAGTATTTTAAAATATATTTTTTTCTGATGCAAGTATTGCTACTTCAACTTTCTTTTGATTTCCATTGGCATGGAATACCTTTTTCTATCCCCTCACTTTCTGTACGTGTCCCTAAATTTGAAGTGGGTCTCTTGTAGACAGCAAATATATAGGTCTTGTTTTTGTATCCATTCATCCAGTCTATGTCTTTTGCTTGGAGTATTTAATCCTTTTACATTTAACATACTCACTGATATTTATGTATTAATGCTATTTTGTTAATTTTTTGGATTAGTTTTTTAGGTCGTTTTTCTTTCCTTCCACTTTTGTTTTCTTCTCTAAGCATTTGATGTGTATCTTTAGAGTTCTCTTTGGATTTCTTTTTCTCTTTTTTTGTATATCTATTACAGATTTTTGTTTTGTGGTTCCCATGAAGTGTTGGCATGCACCCTATATACATATACAAGGTTGTTGTAAGTTGCTGGTCTATTAATTTCAAATGCATTTCCAATATCCTACGTTTGTATTCTCCTCTTCTCATCATGGCTGGTTTTGATTATATGTTTGTGTGTGGATGATTTCCTACCATTGCTGTATGTTTACATTTACCACTGAGCTTTACCGTTTCATAATTTTCTTGTTTGTAATTGTGGCCTTTTATTTTCTGCCTATAGAATTTCCTTCAGCTTTCGTTTTAAAGCTCATTTGGTGGTGTTGAATTCTCTTACACTTTGCTTGTCTGTCTGTAAAGCTTTTGATATCTCCCTCAATTCTGAATGAGAGCCTTGGTGTGTAGAGTATTCTTGGTTGTAGGTTTTTCACTTTCATAACTTTAAATATACAGTATAGTGCTACTCCTTTGTGGCCTGCAGAGTTTCTGGTGAGAACTTAACTGATAACCTTACCGGGATTTACTTGTATGTTATTGGGTGCTTTTTACTTGTTGCTTTTAATATTTTCTCTTTGTAATTTTTGTCAATTTTATTATCGTGTGTTTCAGTGTGTTCCTCCTTGGGTTTATCATGTATGAGACTCTCTGTGATTCCTGGACTTGGGTAGTTGTTTCCTTTCCCCTGTTAAGGTAGGGAATTTTTCAGCTGTTATGTCTTCAAATATTTTCTCATGCCTTTTATCTCTCTCTTCTCTTTCTGGGACTCCTATAACGTGAATGTTTGTGTGTCTCAGAGGTCTCTGAGTTTGTTCTCACTTCTTTTCATTCTTTTTTTCTTTATTCTGTTCCTCAGCAGTAATTTCCACCATTCTTTCTTCAGCTCACTTATCCGTTCTTCTGTCTCACTTATTCTGCTATTTTTTCCTTCTAGTGTATTTTTCATTTTCGCTATTTTATTCTTCAAATCTGTTTGGTTATTTTTTTTTGAACTACTTAAAA
Source organism: Platanista minor (assembly GCA_004363435.1). Classification (NCBI taxonomy): domain Eukaryota; kingdom Metazoa; phylum Chordata; class Mammalia; order Artiodactyla; family Platanistidae; genus Platanista; species Platanista minor. Next base: position 5,805 of record RJWK010037021.1, on the reverse strand, counting down.
TACACCATTAATTTTATTTTTATTACATCTTTATTGGAGTATAATTGCTTTACAATGGTGTGTTAATTTCTGCTTTATAACAAAGTGAATCATTTATACATATACATATGTTCCCATATCTCCTCCTTCTTGCATCTCCCTCCCTCCTACCCTCCTTCTCCCACCCATCCAGGTGGTCACAAAGCACCGAGCTGATCTCCCTGTGCTATGCAGCTGCTTCACACTAACTATCTATTTTACGTTTGGTAGTGAATATATGTCCATGCCACTCTCTCACTTTGTCACAGCTTACCCTGTATTTTCTAAATTTTGTTAAAAACTTCTTGCAATTTCTCACTCTGTGCATCCATTCTTTTCATATCTTCTTGGATCATCTTCACAGTCATTACTCTGAACTCTTTGTTGGATAGATTGCGTATCTCCACTTCACTTAGTTGTTCTGGGGTTTTATCTTGTTTCTTCATCTGGAACATATTCCTCTGCTATCTCATTTTGTCTAACTTTCGGTGTTTGTTATCCCACAGGCTGCAGGATTGTAGTTCCTCTTGTTTCTGGTGTCAGCCCTCTGTTGGGTGAGGCTGGTCTAAGAGGCTTGTGCAGGCTTCCTTGTGAGATGGACTGGTGTCTGCCCACTGGTGGGTAGAGCTGGGTCATATCCCTCTGGCTGGCAGGGCTGTGTCAAGTGGTGTGTTTAAAGGTGGCTGTGTTCTCAGGAAAACTTTAAGCAGTCTGTCTTCTGATGGTTGGTGTTGTGTTCCCATCCTGTTTGTTGTTTGGCCTTAGGTATCCTAGCACTGGAGACTAAGGGCTATTGTGTGAGACCAAGTCTTGGTGTCAAAATGGTGGCCTCAGACAGCTCAAACCAATGAGCACTCCCTAGTACCTCTGCCACCAGTGTCCTTGTCCCTGAAGTGAGCCACAGCCACCCGCCTCCCCAGGAGACCCTCCAGGACCAGCAGGTAGGTCTGACCCAGGCTGCTATGAAGTCACTGCTTTTCCCCCTAGGTCCCAGTTTGTACGAACCTTGTGTGTGTTCTCTAAGAATATCCCTTCTATTTCTCCAAGTCTTGTGGAGTTCCTGCCATCAACCCCATTGGCCTTCAAAGACAAATGCTCTGGGGGCTCCTCCTCCTGATACCAGACCAGCAGACTAGAGATCCTGATGTGGGGCTCAGACTCTCACTCCTGTGGGAGAACCTCTGCAATATAATTATTTTAAAGTTTGTTGGTTGCCCACATGGCGGGTACAGGATCATATCATCTCATTGTGACTTCTTTGTTTTGGGATGTAAAATATGTTTTTTGGTAGTTTCCAGTCTTTTTTTGTCAATGGTTGTTCAGCAGGTAGTCATGATTTTGGTGTTTTTGTGAGAAGAGGTGAGCTCAGGTCCTCCTACTCTGCCATTCTGTCAGGAATCCCCCACTTTCTGATTTTAGTCATCTTCATCTTCTCTCTTTTTTCTTTGTCGGTATAGCTGAAGGATTGCCAATTTTGTTCATCTTTTCAAAGAATCTACTTTTCATTGATTCTATTGTTTTTCTACTCTATCTCCACTCTATTATTTCCTTCCTTCTGCTAGCTTTGGGTTTACTTTGTTATTTTTTTCTACTTCCTCGTGTTATAAATTTAGATTATTTATTTGAAATCTCTTTTATTTTTTAATATAGAAATTTACAGGTATAAATTTTTCTCAGACTACTACTACCTTGCTCTATCCCATACATTTTGGTATGTGGTGTTTTTATTTTCATTCAGCTTTAAGTAATTTACAGTTTCACTTGAGATTTTTTCTTTGACTCACAGTTTTTTTAAGAATGTGGTATTTAATTGCACATGTTTGTGTATTTTCCAATTTTCTTTCTGTTATTGATTTATATCATCATTGTCTTGTGGTCAGAAAAGACATTTTGTATGATTTCAGTCTTTTAAAATTCATTGAAACTTGTTTCATAACCTAACATATGTGGTCTAACTTACAGAATGTTTCATGTGCAATGGAGAAGAATGTATGTTCTTCTTTTGTTAGGTGTATTGTTCTATAAATGTCTGTTATGTCTAGTTGTTTTATAGTGTTGTTAAAACCCTCTACATTGTTATTGATATTCTGTCTAGATATCCAATCTGTTATTGAAGTTGGTATTCAAGTCTCCAACTATTCTTTAGAACCACTATTACTCACTTAAATTTTGTCAATGCTGCATAGATTTTGGGGGATTTGTTATTTGGTGTATGTATGTTCAGAGTTGTTATATCTTCTTGATGTATTGACCATTTATAAATATATAATGTCTTTCCCTTTCTCTTGTAAAAGTTTTAACTTAAAGTTTATTTTGTCTGATATCAGTATAGACATCCCAATTCTCTTCTCAATACTATTTGCATGGAATATGTTTCCTTTCTTTTACTTTCAACCCATTTGTTTCTTTGGATCTAAATGAATCTCTTCATATAGTATATAAGTGGATCATGTTCTTTTAATCCAATTCATCAGTCTGTACCTTTGGAGAGTTTAATCCATATGCATAAAGATTAGTACTGATAAGAGAGTACTTCTGAAATTTTATTATTTGTTTTATGTATTTCTTATGCCATTTTTGTTCACCATTTTCTTCCTCATCATTTTTATGCTAGCTGATTTTTTGCAGTGAAAAGTTTTAATCCCCTTATCATTTGTTTTGTGTGTGTGTGGGGGGGGGTTAATATATTTTCTTTGTGGTTATTATGTGGATTCCCTTTAGCATACTAAATTTTATTTATTTAAAAAAAATATTGGAGTATAGTTGATTTACAACTTTGTGCTAGTTTCAGGTATACAGCAAAATTAATCAGTTATATATATACATATATCCACTCTTTTTAGATTCTTTTCCCACATAGGCCATTACAGAGGATTAAGTAGAGTTCCCTGTGCTATACAGTAGGTCCTTATCAATTATCTATTTTACATATTACATAATAAATTTTAACAATATATTTTGAATTAATACCAAGTTAATTTCAATAACATACAAAAACTCTACACTTATACAGTTTGATTTCACCTTCCTCTATGTTATTTTTGTCACTTTTGTTTTTATCTTAATCATTGTATGTGCAATAACATAGACTTATTATTATTGTTGTTACTCTTTTATTAATTTTTCTTTAAAATAATATAGGAAATATAAGGCAGAGTTCCAAACCAAATATTCAATAATGCTGCCTTCTATATTTACCCATGTATTTACCTTTACCAGAGATATTGACTTCTTTTTGTGGCTTTGAGTTACTATCTAGGGTCCTTTCTTTTTAACCTGAAGAACACCCTTTAGTATTTATTGAAGTACAAGTCTAGTAGTATCAAACTCCTTTAGCTTCTTTTGTTTATCTGGGAATATTTTAATTTCTCCCTCATTTTTGAAGGATTTTTCACTGGGTATAAAATTCTTGGTTAATAGTTTATTTCTTTTGACACTTAAATATGTTATCTTTTTTTTTTTTTTTTTTGTGGTACGTGGGCCTCTCACTGCTGTGGCCTCTCCCGTTGTGGAGCAGAGGCTCCGGACGCGCAGGCTCAGTGGCCATGGCTCACGGGCCCAGCCATTCTGTGACATGTGGGATCTTCCCAGAACGGGGCACGAACCCACGTCCCCTGCATCGGCAGGCGGACTCTCAACCACTGTGCCACCAGGGAAGCCCTTAAATATGTTATCTTATTGCCTTCCAGCTTCCAGGTTCTGAAGAGAAATCAACTTTGCATCTTATTGAGGATCCCTTGTACTTGACAGATTGTTTCTCTCCTTCTGCTTCAAGATTTTCATTTTGTCTTTGGCTATCCACATCTTATTTATGTCTCATATGGGTCTTTTTGAGTTTTTCCAACTCAAAGTTTGTTGAGCATTGTGGATGTGTTATTCATGTCTTTTGTCAATTTTGAGAAATTTCAGCCATTATTTATTCAAATATTCTTTCTGCTTCTTTATCTTTCTCTCTTACTTCTTGGACTCCCATAATGTGTATATTGGTCCATTTGATGGTGTCTCTTAGGTTTTGTTTACTTACTTCATTCTTTTAAAATTTCTGCTCTTCAGACTTAATAATTTCAACTGTCATGTTTCAAGTTTCATCATTTGTTCTTCTCCCTGTTCAGATCTGCCGTTGAACTCTTCTAGTGAATTTTTAATTTCAGTTATTTTACTTTTCAATTCTAGTATTTCTTTTTGGTTCCTTTTTACAATTTTTCTTTTTTGATATTCCCATTTTTTCATACATTTATTTTCTTATATTCTTTAGTTCTTTGTCTATGTTTTTCTTTGAACATATTTAAGACAGTATTTTTTAGTCTTTATCTAGTATGTCTGATGTCTGGACTTCCTCAGGAACAGTTTGCCAATTTTATTTGTTACTTTCAGTGGGCCATACATTCCTGTTTCTTTTTATGCCTTGTGTTTTTGTTGTTGTTGTTTTTGAAAACTGTTTTAATTATAATGTGGTAACTGGAAATCAGATTTTCCCTCTTCCCCATATTTAGCTGTTTTCTGTTGTTGTTACTTTATTTGATGATGGCTATAGTAGTCCATTTGTTTAGGTGTTTTAAACAAACTATTTGTGCAAAGACTGTATTCTTTGTCATATGTGATCACTGAAGTCTGTGTGGATCTTGTTCAGCTAATATTTTGACAGGAATTTCCTTGAGTGCCAGCAGTTAAAAGCAAACAACCACAGTAGCAACCAAAAAACCCACATATCTCTCCCAGTCTTTGAACATTGGCTCTGTGCTGAAGCACTCCTTCAACACTTAGCCAAACTGGCACTTAGCCTAAGTATCAGTCTGGTGTGTAAGCTTTGGGTCTTCTCCATATTTTTCTAGTCATGTGTCTTGCCCTGGACATACATGGGCCTTTCTAAACAACCCCCATTTATATTGGTGCTTTTGAATGTCCTAATTTCCCAAAGAATCTTCTCCAGCTTTTGCTCCAGACTTAAGCAGTCTATTAGATGTCTCCACCCATAATTTCTTGTCCCAGGCGTCTATGGTTTATTAGTTTGCTTTGCAAAAATTTTTAACAAATGCCCACCCATTTTCCAGCCTGCATTCTGAATTGAGTGAAACAGAGACAAGCACCTTGTATCTGTCCTTCAGATAACAGGTTAAAATAGACATACACAATAATTTTTGAATAAGTTTTGCTTAGCTTACTCTGGAACTAGGGGTGAGGGTTTCACACTAGGAACACAGGCTGCTGCTACTTTAAGACTGCCTTCACTTTAGGACTGTTGCTGGGGAGAGGAGTGCAGCAAGGGCAAGTAAAAATGGCACAAAGATTTCCTATCATTTTCAAGATGCCTTTTTCTTCGTTCAGCATTTGCTTCATTGTTGTAAATGTTTGATTGTTTCCCAGAGTTCTGACAACATTGATTCTGACAGTTTCTGTTTGTGTTGCTACACTTCTGTGAGGGAATGAAAGCGCAGAGCTACTGCCTCCTCCATATCCCTGATGTCCTCTTTCATTTTTAATATATCGATTCCAACATCTCTCTGGGTGTCCCTGTGTGCCAGAAGATCAAAGCATAAAGAAAATTAAGGATATTTTAATTATAAAATAAGTATTAAAAAAAGACAGTTTTGGACTTCCCTGGTGGCGCAGTGGTAGAGAGTCCGCCTGCCGATACAGGGGACACGGGTTCGTGCCCCGGTCCGGGAAGATCTCACATGCTGCGGAGCGGCTGGGCCTGTGAGCCATGGCCACTGAGCCTGCACGTCCAGAGCCTGTGCTCCGCAAGGGGAGAGGCCACAACAGTGAGAGGCCCAAGTACCGCAAAAA
>RJWK010037020.1:0-21455 GCA_004363435.1 Platanista minor | reverse complement strand
AGTGAGGTGGATGGACCTAGAGTCTGTCATACAGAGTGAAGTAAGTCAGAAAGAGAAAGACAAATACATCATGTCCCTTTTAAAAATATTGAAATTGACACTCACAATGAATTAGTGATTTACCCAAAGTTATACAGTTAGTGAATTGCAGAGCTTGATTCAAACCTATGTTTTTCTAATCACTTAGCCCAATGGATAACCATCCAGTTGTTTTCTGTGGGGGAATGAGTGCCAGGATCTCCTACTCTACCATCCTGTTGAAATCACTCTGGAACTATTTTCTAAAAGGTATTCTCTCATAAGCTTAAATGGAACTATGTACTCAAAGGGAAAGAAACGTCTTCAATAATTTGTGGAACAATTTTTAAAAACATTACCAAGCAAGACACACAGCTCTAAATCTAGAACATAGAGATCTTTTGATTTCCATCTTAGATGGAAATCTCCTGAGATAAAGAAGCAAATTGAAGATAATATAGTTGGATGGGTGGGTCAGCCCTTTGATACCATTCTGGCTGTAGATCCAATTCTTTCAGGAACTAAAAACAACTTTCCTTGTTTACAAACAGAGTCTTTATAGGAACAGAAATGTGGCTCTAGAAACAATTCAAAGCCTACCTGTCCTTCTTACCAATCCCCAAACCTCCTCTATTAATCTCAAAATGCTCACAGATATTGTAAAAGATGAGCACATTTGAAAAAGAACTGGCCTGCACTTAAGGAAAAAGGGATAAACTAAATTACCCTAGATTTCTGATAATACACAAATATGCCCCAAAACTCCTTCTTCGAGAAGAGTTACACCCTTTTGCTTGCCTTTGAGATGTATAATTTCTACCCTGTCTTCTCTGGGACCCAAGAGTCATCTCTTTGAAATGCAAACTTAAAGGAGATGACTCACTAGAAGGGGGAAAATGGAGTGATTTGGAAACAAACTGGGCAAATGAAAAATCTTAAAAGTTTTCTCCACAAATTTTAGTAAAAAGGTTTAGCCATCTTGGTGGGTAACCTTAACTTATTCCATCTTCCAGAAACACAATTTGTATTCCAGCTATTCTTTTATAAACTAGTGAGTTTTGTATTATTATACCTGACATATGGCTAAAAGTTTTAAATGAAAGATACAAGACCTCTGTTTGTACATATCTGTAGATTTTTTGTATGTGTATGTATGTACCAACCAAAAATTGGCACTTGCTCTCTGCCTCTACAAGGATTAAGTCACTAGCCACTGCAGCTGCTGACCTTCAACACAGCCTTAAAGGAGTTCAGGTGTAAAACTGATGTAATACTAGAACTTGGTCTTCTCTTTGTTAAGAGGACAAAGTTTTTTGAATTACTGTACACAATTTTGCTTCATCTGTTGAGTAATTCACTTAGGAAACAAAGATTTTGTTCCTACCAAAATAATTTCCTGTGTTTCAAGTTGTCATTATCAGGTCTTTGATTACTTAAGAAACTGAGTCTTCTCTATTAAAAAAAAATTAAGTTCCTCTTACACCTATGTAACCTTGTATTTGCCTTTGAAATCTTTTTTTTTTTTTTTTTGCGGTACGTGGGCCTCTCCTGTTGCGGAGCACAGGCTCCGGACGTGCAGGCTCAGCGGCCATGGCTCACGGGCCCAGCCGCTCCGCGGCATGTGGGATCTTCCCGGACCGCGGCACGAACCCGCGTCCCCTGCATCGGCAGGTGGACTCTCAACCACTGCGCCACCAGGGAAGCCCCTGCCTTTGAAATCTTTTAATCATCACTTTGATTAAATGGATAACTTAGTATTTTTTCACCGTAACCTGTGGTCATATTGAATCAAGTGTTTTAAAACTTGTGACATTTTAGACAACGTCCCAAAACCAAATTCTAAATGAAGTCTTTTTGATCTTGAACTAACTTTGGGATTTTCCAGAAGGTTCCTGGGTAATCTCAAAAGAATTTGTTCTCTCTCCTTATGAAAAGAGAGTTATTAAACTAGTTAAGCTTATTTGATATGTTAAATGCACAGGAATGTTTTCAAATAAAAAGTGATGCTAAACCTTTAGGTTATATTTGTATGATTCTAAGTATATTAATACGTGCTCCAGGAATTGTATAAAATTTGTATAAGCTTGTCCTTATTCTTATAATCAGTCATAATTTCAAATATTACCTTTAAATGTTGTATATCATGGAAATAACCAAATTTCCTTATTAATTACGTTATAATTAACTCTCACCAAATCCTTATCCATGGCCATTTTTAACTCTTTTGTCATCCACAAGCAGTTATTGTTTTATTCTGATGCTTTCCTGAAAGCTATTGCCATCAACTACAGACAAAAGTGCTCATACTCAAAAAGAATGGATGGGAAAGGCTCTGACAAGTAGAGGATTTGGATAGCATTAACATCATACCACTGAACTGGGTAAGAACTTCCAATACTCTAATGGAGAAACTGATTCATAAAACGGCTAACTCAAGATCAAGCAAAACAGAAATTAATTAAATTGGATTCAATGGATCAATGAGGATAATTATAATTTTTATGACTTTTTGTTTGAAACATTATTGACTAATGTTTTGATTTCTAAATTTAAAGAAACTCTTTTTCTCTTTTTTCTTAAACTATCTATAACTTACAAATATTTGGTAAATGATACCTTTGTAAATAGAACTGAAATTTTTTTCTTCCCACCTGATCCCTTTAGAATGCAGAAACTCTTATTTAGCACTCTTATTTTCATATAAATGTCATTATTTGCATAAATTTAATAAGAATCTGTTCTCCTTACAATAGGAACACAATTGTAAATGTCCATTTTATTAACACCTTGACTGGAATGTCATATTTGAGAACATGCATTGAGTCAGATACAACCAGATTGTTTTGAGAAACTATAGTTTACTTCCCAGAGCCAATAAAGTCACTTGGGAAAAAAATGGCCTGTTACATGTCTTACAGGCTTCACAGCCTTATAGTATAGTAAGGAAGAACAATTCCTGACAGTCCCAGTAACCTGAGGATACTTTGGGGATCTTGAGAAGGGAAGAATTCATGCAAATCTATAGGTAGCGCAGGTGAAGTCTGATGGTAAGTCCATGGCTTAACCTCCTAGACATGAGAGATTTTTAAAAGCTCAATCTGATATTTCTTTTTAACTGTTCTAGCAAAGTAGACTTAAAGATGACCTATATGGTCAATCACTATTCTTGCTGTAGTTACTTAAATAATCAGGCCAAGTTTAATGATACTGCATTTATTTTGCAAACAAACAAATTAGTCTAACTGTGATTATCTTTGGTAAAAATGGGGGTTACTGTTGACAGAAGAACTATGTTTCAATAGAAAAGTATAGAAAACTATAGTGCACCTTTATGGATATCAAAATCTAGTCCTATTAATTGTCTTTGAGGTTTATTTTCCCTCTGTAAACTGGACTGGTGCCTGAATTCTTCTAGTTTCCTCCAATAATATCAGGCTACAATGCTCCAAACTAGTATCTCAAATTTTCTTCCACTCTTCTGACTTGGAGTCACTATAAACTAAAGCTGCCCTTTCCCCCAAGCCCTGCAAGCTGAAGCTGGATAACTTGATAAAAACTTCAGAGAAATCACCACAACAGCTAATGTATGGAAACCTTCACACATGCTGCTGTAACAAACCACTCAGAAAGTTCACTGGTACACTGATATTACCATCAAAGGCATTCAAACTGCAAAAGATGCTTTGAGTTCAAATCTAGAAATCTTCTTAATTGACTGCTTTTCAGATTCAGAAATAAGTTTCCAACTATTAACCTTTTTCTTTTTATCAATAGAAATGCCTCTTATTAAATACATGATTGCTCACACCACATAGATGTCTAACTTTAGTGGCAGTGCACCTGAAACATCATCTCCTGAAATCAGACACAACTGTTTAGCTGAAACTCACTTATTCTCAGGAATGAGAAACTAGTTCAATGATATACCGAGCAATTTACCAACTCACTTTCTGGACTGTGACACTTGTTAAGGATACTTCAAAGTCAGGGAATGTAAGGGTGGCAGAATATACCACTCCAGAACATGCCTCTTTAGAATAAGGATCATTTTAAGGTTAATATTTTGAGAAACAGCAGACACAGGAGAAGCTCTAAAAACAGAGGAGAATTCACTCTTTTGTAAGGGAAATGAACAATTATAAAAGAAGTCTCCACTTGTAAGGGTATCAACTTCTCTGTGCCTGGGAGAGAGAAGAATGACTAAATCACAAGATATTCTTATCAATGGAGAAGAAACTGATTTAAATCTGCATGACAAACTTTATTTTTGTTTACCATAGTTTTCCTGTTCATTCCATAATTTGCATCCCCACTTCCAAAAACAGCTTAAGATATTTAAACCTGAATTCTAAGCCATCTCTTACTCAGTTTATCATTTTTCCCTGGGTATCTCCCACATATACATGAGATATACATGTTTAAAAAACTTATTTAAGTATGTAAGTAAATAAACAGTTCCATTTACAATAACATTAAAATAATGAAATATTTTGGAATAAACTTAACAAAGGAAGTATAAGACATAGAATAAAAACTATAAAATGTAGTTGAAATGTATTAAAGAAGACTTAGATAAACAGAAAGAAACACTATGCTAATGATTAGAAAACTTAGTATTGTTATCATGGAAATACTCTCCCAAATTGTGCCACAGATTCAGTGCAACCTCAATCAATATCACAACTGGATTTTTTAAAAATATAATTTTTAAAGGATACACTCCATTTACAGTTATTACAAAATATTGGCTATATTCCCTGTGTTGTACAACACATCCTTGTAGCCTATCTTATACCCAATAGTTTGTACCTCCCATACCCCCAACCCTATAATGCTCCTCCACCCCCTACTGGTAGCCATAAGTTTGTTCTCTATATGTGTGATTTGGATTCTTTTTGGTTATATTCACTAGTTTATTATATCTTTTAGATTCCAAATATAAGTGATAACATACACTATTTGTCTTTCTCTGACTTATTTCATTAAGCATAATAAATATTATTTGTAATTATATATTAATAATTATTTATTTGTTTATTTCCTGGAATAATATCCATTAATATCCATTATGTTGGCATATGTTTAGGTAACGTTTGTTGAGTGCATGATTATGATCTTCATCAGGGAGAGAACTGTGCTTTAGAAAAATTCACCCTGAATAATTCAAGCATTTTCCAAATATTTTTTCTGTTCTTTTAGTTGCTATAAAGACCAACATTCCACTTGGGAAAATGATACAGTTATCTATCTACATAGTACTATATGAGATCCATTAAGGGCTCAGCTCTTCTTGTACCAGGGCCTAATATCAGAGAGCCTTGATATTAGGGCCTTGAAATAATATGCATTTAACTAATAACATTAGTGGTAAGCTTTTAATAAATGAGTTACTACTCTGTGCTATGCATTAGTTAAGTGCTTTACATCCATTATTCCATTTGTCCTCTTAGTGCTCATTCTACTAAGTTAATTTGGTTTTGGAATTTTTCTTCATGATTCTCATTTCATAAATAAGGAAACTGAGGCTCAGAGAGGACTAACACATTGCCGAAAGTCACATAGTCAGTAACTGAACAGGTGAATAACCAACATGCTAAGTAACATTTTAATTTGTTAATGTATACCAAAATGTGTAATAAACATGATAGTTCAACTCATTACCAAATCAACATCAACACTCACCCTACAGAGAGTTTGGCTTTGACAAAGAAGACCCAGTTATATTTTGATGAGGAAGAGGAGCAGAGAATGATTAATAGTGTGAGGTGCTGCAGGATAAGGCCTTAATAGAGTAGGGCATTAAGTATAACCAACGAGAATAAGGTCTTAGCATGGGTAGAATTTTGAAACTGTACACAAGCAACCCACTCTTACTATTTAAGAATTACTGCAAGCAATAATATATGTTATATTAAGAGATGCTACTGATGGAAATGTGTCACATGTATTAATAGTGTGAATATAGAAAATGAAATGGCCAAGAAAGGAGATGAGGAGCACTCAAAGAGGTCTGCAGGGAGGGATCTGGCAAATAAACTTTGAAGACTTCTTAGTTCACACTGGAGCTGACTCAGGTGCCACAGTACCAGCATCAAGAGGCTTTGGTTGGGATGGTAAAAGGGCATCAGTTAACAGAATAAATTCTGGCTTCAGTTTGACCTTGTGTAGGGCTTACTTTCAAAAACCTGAAGAGAGTCAGCTCAACCATATTAACCCCTGGAGCTGCCAGGACCTCCTTTACTCTTTCCTCATATCCTCCTTGTCACGTTTATCTTTTAGAAGTCTACTTTCAACTTATGTTACACCTTATTCATCTATCTCAGACCTACATAGCCACTGAGAGAATTAAAAATTCAGGGGCTTCCCTGGTGGCGCAGTGGTTGAGAGTCCGCCTGCTGATGCAGGGGACGTGGGTTTCGTGCTCTGGTCCAGGAGGATCCCACATGCCTCAGAGCGGCTAGGCCCGTGAGCCATGGCCGCTGAGCCTGCGCATCCAGAGCCTGTGCTCCGCAACGGAGGAGGCCACAACAGTGAGAGGCCCGCGTACCGCAAAAAAAAAAAAAACAAAACTAAACTAAGGCATTAGTACTTCCATGGCAGTTACTACTAGTAACAGTGCACTGTTTACCACCAGAAGCTTCCCACTATTTTGCGGTATTTCCCTCTACTCTCTTCCCCTGTTATTTCTAACTCAAATCTCTCATTTATTCCTCTTCTTTAATGTACTATTAAATGACTTATAAGCATCACATACATATTTCTTAACCCCACTGATGGTTCTCAGGGCTGGATAGCTTGTTGGAGCTCAAGAGTATACATTTTACTCCCAAAGGAATACTAGTTTCATTACTATTCTTGAATTTGTCAGTGATTTTAAGTTGTTCCTTAGACTTAGATAAAGAAAGGAGTGGCTTCAGGGATGATGGTTGTGGGGAGAGAAAGGCATTGGAGAAACATTTAGCACTGAACCTCAGGCTTCTCACATACTCTTCAACAAAGTGACTTTAGTTTTATCTATTTTATATACTACACTCCCTTGTAATATGGAGTGTTCAGTGGGACTTTACATATTTTAGTTAACTGGAAAAGCACCATTGCAAGTCTGGCAGCAGTATTCTTTTCCAGAAACGAGAATGTCAATTCACCTCTGGGGCAGGCTCTTTGTTTACTTATTTATTTTTTAACATCTTTATTGAAGTATCATTGCTTTACAATGTTGTGTTAGTTTCTGCTATATAACAAGGTGAATCAGTTATATGTATACTGGAGAAAAGACAGCCTCTTCAGTAAGTGGTGCTGGGAAAACTGGATAGCTACATGTAAAAGAATGAAATTAGAACACTCCCTAACACCATACACGAAAATAAACTCAAAATGGATTAAAGACCTAAATGTAGGGCCAGACACTATAAAACTCTTAGAGGAAAACACAGGCAGAACACTCTATGGGGCAGGCTCTTTGGAAAAAGCCTTTTAAACAAAAACAAAGGCAAAAACAAAATTTCCCTTGGTTTTAATTATAGTTCTGAATAAAATATTTTCCAACTGAAGATGTATGTTAACATTTTATTTTCAGAATTTATCAAATCTAAATTTATCATAAGGATCTGTTTTCTAGTTTTACTTTAAAGAAATACAATTTTTTCAAAGTGTATATGAAAAGAAGTTTCTTCACATTCCATATTACAATTGGCTGTTCACTCTTCTGTGTGACTCATATTTTAGAGTTACTCTAAGACAGAAATTAGCAAGGCCACTGTGCATAATTTTGGAAATGGAAATCAGTATCTAAAGTTAGTCCAGGCTAATATCTGTTCAACTTTTGCTATGACATTCTTTTTAATTTTTTATTGAGTTATGATTACATTCAGTATATACACAACTATTAAGAGTACACTTTGATTAGCTTTGACAACTGTCTACACCTAAATTCAATACCTCAATCAAGATGTAGAGCATTGCCATCACCCTAAAATGTCTCTTGTCCTTTTCTGATCTATCCCCCTGCACCTCCCAGAGGCAATCACTTTTATGATTTCCATCTCTATAGCTTTGTTTCTCCTATGGTAGCAATTCAAAAATGGAATTTTGCAGTGAGTACTATTTGGGATCTGGCTTCTTTAACTGAGAATATTTATAAGATTCATCCATGTTGTTGCAGCCATCCATAGTTCTCTCCTTTTGGTTGTTGAATAGTAGTCCATTACGGATGTATCAAAATTTTTAATTCATTCTCTTACTGATGGATAGGTAGATAATTTTCAACATATTTCTATCATGACTAAAGCTACTATAAACATTTTTATACAAATCTTTGTGTGGACATATGTTTTCATGTTTCTTGGGAAAATATCTACTAGAGGAATTGCTGTATCATAAGGTAGGTAATTATGTGTTTAGTCATAGCAATTGCACCATTTTACACTCCCCTGTAAATATATGAGAGATATGGTAGCTCTACACCCTCTTCAACATTGAGTGTTGTTAGTCTTTTGAATTTGAGTCATTCTAGTGTATATACTGATATCTCATTGTGGATGTAACTTGAATTTTCCTAATGATTAATGGCATTTGTATATCTTCTCATGTTTTGATTGGTCATTACCATTTCCACTTCTGTGAAGTGTCTGTCCAAGCCTTTTGCCCATTTTAAAATTTGGTTTGATTTTATTGTTTATATATTTTATTTTATTTAAATACTCACGTGCACACACTCAGAGAGAGGGAGGGGAGAGGGAGAGACATTTAAAAATTCTATCTATTTGAAATGCAAATCAAAACCACAGTGAGATCACTTCACACCTGTCAGAATGGCTAACATCAAAAAGAACACAACAAATGCTGGAGAGGGTGTGAAGAAAAGGGAACCCTTGTATACTGTTGGTGGAAATGTAAATTGATGTAGCCACTGTGGAAAACAGTATAGAGGTTCCTCAAAAACCTAAAAATAGAACTACCATATGATCCAGCAATTCCACTCCTGGATACATCCCCCCAAAATTGAAAACACTAACTCAAAAAGATACATGCATCCCTATGTTCATAGCAGCACTATTTATAACAGCCAATATATAGAAGCAACCCAAGTGTCCATCAACAGATGAAAGTATAAAGGAGAAAGATATATGGTACATACACACACACACACACACACACACACACACACCACACACACACACAATGGCATATTACTCAGCCATAAAAAAGAATGAAATTCTACCATTTGCAACAATGTGGATGGAAATATTATGCTTAGGGAAATGTCAGAGAAAAGCAAATACTATATGTTATCACTTATATGTAGAATCTAAAAAATAATACAAATGAATATATATACAAAACAGAAACAGACTCACAGACATAGAAAACAAGCTAACAAACTAGTGGATACCAGTGGGAAGAGGAAGAGAGGAGGGCCAAGACAGCGGTATGGGATTAAGAGATGCAAACTACTGTGTATAAAATAGATAAGCAACAAGGATATATTATATAGCACAGGGAAATATAGCCATTATTTTGTAATAACTTTAAATGGAATATAATCTATAAAAATATTGAATCACTATGGTGCACAACTGAAACTAATATGATACTGTAAATCAACTATACTCCAATAAAAATATTTTATCTATTTATCTACACTCTGTGTAGTATCAATATACTAACACCCCAGAACACAGAGCTTCCAGGAAAGCATCTTATCAAACATTTTGAGTGCATTCACTTCCAGACCTTGGAAGTTTCAGGGAAAACGTAAGCAAGATTTAGATAGCCACCTGGAATTTCTGAAAGAAAATAGCTAGCCACTCTTCCTAGACATTCAAAGTTACCAATCCCTTTACCTTTGAATTGGGTAAGACCTAAGAAGATGGAAGAGTGAGGGAAAATCACATTCAATATATTCCACACCAGGGCTGCATCATTGGAAGGGTGTATGATCTACTGACTGTGTAGAGTTAATGCTAAAATTTATCTAATATCAGAAATTCTGAAACTCTTGGAAAGTTCTGAAGCAAATAGATCTTCACATATATAAATTGAAAGTGATATTATTAAAAACTTAATCCCTGGGCTTCCCTGGTGGTGCAGTGGTAGAGAGTCCGCCTGCCCATGCAGGGGATGCGGGTTCGTGCCCCAGTCTGGGAAGATCCCACATGCCGTGGAGCGGCTGGGCCCGTGAGCCATGGCCACTGAGCCTGTGCGTCCGGAGCCTGTGCTCCGCAACGAGAGAGGCCACAACAGTGAGAGGCCCGCGTACCGAAAAAAAAAAAAAAAAAAAAAAAAACTTAATCCCTGAGGCTGGGACAATTTTACTTTTTGTACCCATAGCTAAGACTGGGATGAAGGCATATGCCCTTCATTCCTTGACAAACCACTGAAGGGAGGAAGGGTAGAAATGATAAATGGATCCTTTTACAGAACTACTCATACTTCTTGGTTTTGGGCAAATTGGCATTTGTTTTGTCAAAGGAAAAATGTCAACAATAAGAATTTTATGTATATAGAGTATCACTGGATAGGAAGGTGTTTGCTTGAGCTTTCTTTTTGTTACTTCCTTTGAAAGGATACAACTCACTGATTTTTTTAACTTGTAATTTCCCTTCTGAGTTGGGGTACCTTTGATGAGCCTACAGAGTAACATGCTGTGCATTTTGTTCTTTAGCTGCTTCTTGTCTTTTCCAAGGTCCTACTTAAATAGAATCATTGCAGCAAACTTATCAAAAAGCCACTCATCTGAGAAAGCACACACTATTCTTGCGTGTGCTGACACAGTCAGCAGAGATGTAGCCAAAAATTCCCACCAAGCTTCAAATATACAACACTAGGAGAAATGGCACTGGTTTTCACATTCTTCCAACATCCTGAAGAATCTCTCCTCTGATCCTGACCTTTAAATACCAAATTTTCCAATTCTCCAGTTATTATTTCTTCTTGAAATTATGTGGTAAATATTGTTTCTTAGAAACAAAATAGTATTTTCACCTTTACCAAGGAAAGTTATTTTGGTTTCTTAAAATGATTTTGTGTAGTCTAAAGAGAAGGCCATTTGGGAATGTAAGGCAGGAGTGGGGTGATCCCAGTAGGAACTGAGCAATCCTCTCAAGTAAACCTGCTATCTGCACTGAAGAACTAACAGTATGTTCATGGATTGAAAAATGGGCCACTTGCATCCAAGGGTACCAATATGTATGTGCAAATAAACACAAAGATAGACCAATAAAATGTACTTCAGAGAGAAGTCAAAGGAGTTTAGTGGGGCAAACTGTAAAAGGCTTCATGGAAGGGATGAGTTTACTGCCAGGTTTTGTGAGATGTAAAGTATGTGAATTGCTAACTGGTCCTTCCTGGATTCCCCTCCACTAAGTGATATATGAAATATTTAGGATACTTCTGAGGAGAGAATAGGAGAACCAAGCTAGATGTCTGCTAGCAGAGCATGAAGAAAATGAAAAGGAATGGTGATGGCCTCATCTGTAAGAGGCAGAATCAATCACCAAAACTTGATATTAAAACTCTAAGAAGGTATGGATCAAACTTGATTTAATTCAGGTAGCTGTCAACATCTGAAAGGTCTAATATGAAAGAGATGGGGCTAGATTAATTAACTCAACAAATGTTTATGAAGCACTTACTATAAGCAAGGTAGCCTTCTGCGTTCTGGGAATATGTCAGTGAAGCATACAGATAAAAGTCGTTGCCCTCCTAAAACTCATATTCTAGTGGGGGGAGAGAGAAAATAAACATAAGTACATTATAGAAGGTGATAAAAGTTATGGAGAAAAATAAGCAGGAAGTCATCACAGAGAAAATGGCATTTTAGTAAAGTCTTGAAGGAGATGTGGGCTAGATGCAACATTAAGATTTCTGACAGTGATAAATGTTAGCATCTGGTGAAAAATAGGTTGCTATACAGCAGTAATTGATTAAAGGAATTGATGAATGAGAAAGTTTTTGTAATCTCCAGGAGAAGTCTAGAGAATTGGGAATTCACTGGGCAACAATTAGTGCCTGTCCACTTGAGGGAAAAGTAAAACCAGGTGTCAACACTGAAAAGCAGAAGTGAAGTAAGCAAACTGGCTATGGTCATCTTCATCAAGGTAACAGATTCAATAAATGACAACGTGGCTCTCAGGACTCTGTTCAGCTCTATGCCCTTGTTTAAGAGGTGTTAGGCATCTGAGGACTATATCCATATCCTACTTGCTAGTTTGGAGGAAACATCTTAATAGCTTATGGAGCAGTCTTGAACGACAGACAAGCAGAAAGAAAGGCATATGGGTTTCTGTACCTATGTCCTCAGAGTTCTTTTTAGCAGCTTCTTGCTTATTCAACAGATTCAGACAGGTGTATGTGAAGTGAAAAGCCAGCTTTCTTCCATGTTCTGCTTTTAAGAAGAGAACTGGACCAAGTACATGCATATCTTCAATATCAATCATCTGACACTACTTCGTCCTGGATCAAAGAAAACATTTTAAGCCTTTTCTCTTTTTTTCTTTCTTCCTAACTATATTAATGTCACTTGTTGCATTAAAAGTGTTACTTGAGGGCTTCCCTGGTGGTGCAGTGGTTGAGAGTGAGCCTGCCGATGCAGGGAACACGGGTTCGTGCCCCAGTTCAGGAAGATCCCACATGCCGTGGAGCGGCTAGGCCCATGAGCCATGGCTGCTGAGCCTGTGCGTCCGGAGCCTGTGCTCCGCAACGGGAGATGCCACGATAGTGAGAGGCTCGCGTACCACAAAAAAAAAAAAAAAAAAAAAAAAAGGGTTACTTGAGATGAATTGCAAATATTATGCTAATTCTTCCATTATCTTATAAAATCGTCAATAGCATTAACATATTTGGAGGCTTTAATTTGTATATGTTTCCCCATTTAGTTTAACCAATAAAATTAACTCAAGTAATAATTTTGCATGCATTTACTATAAAAATTGAACATACATGAGAGTTATTCAAGTAGAATATGGATAGTGATAAAGAAACCAGACCAGCAAGGAAAAAGCTCCAATATGGAAAAGAGATTTGGATAACAGGTTTCACTTGTGCAGTCTGTCTGCCTAAATTCCATAATCTAGCACAAATCCTATGATTCTTGCCCTTCCTATGCTCCTTGGTCACTCTCGTTCCAGAGGCATGGGAACCTAAGAGAGAAGGAAAAACTATAGAGGAAGGATGTATATGTGTGTGTGGCGGTGAGGGGTTGGGGGGGTGGCGGCAGACAAGGATGGTGATAAAAGAAAGTAATTAGGCATCAGGCAGATTTTTTTAATCTAGATTAGCAGTAAAAATGCAGATATTTGATATGAATATCTTCTACTGTCCCCATTAGTCCTTTGGTTACAATCCTCTAAACACAAGTGAGCCACTGTCCTACATCATCATCATCATCATCAATAACAGTGTGATTGAATAAAAGGGGAATAACCACTACCCATCATAACCAAGCTGGATGGTCTTATTAAATTTAATTTACAAATTATTTTAACATACAGCAAAGGAGTAATTTCATGAGGAGAATGTATTAATCACAAAGAGATTGAATCTTTGAAAACATGGTGGACCAGGATAAATTGCCTTCTATTGCTGAAGAAGATGGTTCCTATAGAATAATGGAGGTCAAATATTAGAGAGGAGTAGCAATGTTATGATATATCCAGTCATTATTGGATTCTTTGTGATTCAATCTATTCAGTCTCTTTGTGATTAATACATTCTCCTCATGAAATTACTCCTTTGCTGTATGTTGAAATAATTTGTAAATTAAATTTAACAAGATCATCTAATGTAAAATAGTTAGCTAGTGGGAAGCAGCAGCATAGCACAGGGAGATCAGCTCAGTGCTTTGTGATGCCCTAGAGGGGTGGGATAGACAGGGTGGGAGAGAGGCTCAAGATGGAGGGGATATGGGGATATATGTATGCATATGGCTGACTCCCTTTGTTGTACAAACGAAACTAGCACAGTATTGTGAAGCAATTATACTCTAATAAAGATCTATTAAAAAAAACAAAAAATGAGTTTGAAAAATATTAGCTCCTTTTATGTTAACCTCATATTTTCTCACAATGGATCACTATACTTGTGGGCCACCTGACTCACTCATCTATTAAACATATATGTGCTGACTGTCTATGAGAAAATATTAGTCTAGATGCTGGACATACAACAGTGAACAATACAGACACAATTCCTGTTCTTATGAATTTTACCATCTAACAAGAGAGATAAAAAAGAAACAAGGGAGCTTCAAGAGAGAAGCGTAAAACGCGGAGATCAACTTCCTCTCCACAAATACATCAGAAATACATCTACATGTGGAACAGCTCCTACAGAACACCTACTGAACGCTGGCAGAAGATCTCAGACCTCCCAAAAGGAAAGAAACTCCCCACATACCTGGGTAGGGCAAACGAAAAAAGAAAAAACAGAGACAAAAGAATAGGGACGGGACCGGCACCAGTGGGAGGGAGCTGTGAAGCAGGAAAGGTGTCCACACACTGAGAAGTCCCTTCGCGGGCGGAGACTGCGGGAGGCGGAGGGGGGAAGCTTCGGAGCCACGGAGGAGAGCACAGCAACAGGGGCGGAGAGCAAAGCGGAGAGATTCCCACATGGAGGATGGGCGCCGACCGGCACTCACCAGCCCAAGAGGCTTGTCTGCCCCCCCGCCGGGGCAGGCGCGGCTGGGAGCTGAGGCTCGGGCTTCAGAGGTCAGATTCCAGGGAGAGGACTGGGGTTGGTGGCGTGAACAAAGCCTGAAGGGGGCTAGTGCGCGACGGCTAGCCAGGAGAGAGTCCGGGAAAAAGTCTGGAGCTGCCGAAAAGGCAAGAGACTTTTTCTTGCCTCTTTGTTTCCTGGTTCACGAGGAGAGGGGATTCAGAGCGCTGCTTAAAGGAGCTCCAGAGATGGGCGCGAGCCACGGCTATCAGCATGGACCTGAGACGGGCATGAGACGCTAAGGCTGCTGCTGCCGCCACCAAGAAGCCTGTGAGCAAGCACAGGTCACTATCCACACCTGCCCTCCTGGGAGCCTGTGCAGCCCGCCACTGCCAAGATCCCGTGATCCAGGGACAACTTCCCCGGGAGAACACACAGCATGCCTCAGGCTGGTGCAAGGTCACGCTGGCCTCTGCCGCCACAGGCTCACTCCACATCCGTACCCCTCCCTCCCCCGGCCTGAGTGAGCCAGAGCCCCCGAATCAGCTGCTCGTTTAACCCCATCCTGTCTGAGCAAAGAACAGATGCCCTCAGGTGACCTACACACAGAGGCGGGGACAAATCCAAAGCTGAACCCCAGGAGCTGGGCGAACAAAGAAAAGAAAGGGAAATTTCTCCCAGCAGCCTCAGGAGCAGCGGATTAAATCTTCACAATGAACCTGATGTACCCTGCATCTGTGGAATACCTGAATAGACAATGAATCATCCCAAATTGAGGAGGTGGACTTTGGGAGCAAAGTTATATATATATATTTTTCCCTTTTTCTCTTTTTGTGAGTGTGTACGTGTATGCTTCTGTGTGTGATTTTGTCTGTATAGCTTTGCTTTTACCATTTGTCCTAGAGTTCAGTCTGTCCATTTTTTGCTGTTTTTTTTTTTTTACTTTTTTTTTTTTTTCAGCGGTACGTGGGCCTCTCACTGTTGTGGCCTCTTCCGTTGCAGAGCACAGGCTCCGGGCGCGCAGGCTCAGTGGCCATAGCTCACGGGCCCAGCCGCTCCACGTCATGTGGGATCTTCCTGGACCGGGGCACAAACCTGTGTCCCCTGCATCGGCAGGTGGACTCTCAACCACTGCATCACGAGGGAAGCCCCTTTTTTTTACTTTTTAAAAATTTTTTCTTAATATTTTTTATTTTAATAACATTATTTTATGTTACTTTATTTTATTGTATCTTCTACCTTTCTTTCTATTTTTTCTCCTGTTTATTCTGAGCCGTGTGGATGAAAGGCTCTTGGTGCTCCAGAGAGGCATCAGGGCTGTGTCTCTGAGGTGGGAGAGTGAAGTTCATGACACTAGTCCACAGGAGACCTCCCAGCTGCACGTAATATCAAACGGTGAATATCTCCCAGAGATCACCATCTCAACACCAAGACCCAGCTTCACTCAATGACCAGTAAGCTACACTGCAGGATACCCTATGCCAAACAACTAGCAAGACAGGAACACAACCCCACCCATTAGAAGACAGGCTGCCTAAAATCATAATAAGTTCACAGATACCCCAAAACACACCGCGAGATGCAGACCTGCCCACCAGAAAGACAAGATACAGCCTCATCCACCAGAACACAGGCACTAGTCCCCACCACCAGGAAGACTACACAACCCACTGAACCAACCTTAGCCACTGGGGACAGACACCAAAAACAATGGGAATTACGAACCTGCAGCCTGTGAAAAGGGGACCCCAAACACAGTAAGTTAAGCAAAATGAGAAGACAGAAAAACACACAGGCGATGAAGGAGAAAGGCAAACACCCACCAGACCTAACAAATGAAGAGGAAATAGGCAGTCTATCTGAAAAAGAATTCAGAATAATGATAGTAAAGATGATCCAAAATCTTGGAAATACAATAGAGAAAATACAAGAAATGTTAAACAAGGACCTAGAAGAACTAAAGAGCAAACAAAGAGTGATGAACAATACAATAAATGAAATTAAAAATTCTCTAGAAGGTATCAATAGCAGAATAGCTGAGGCGGAAGAACGGATAAATGACCTGGAAGATAAAATAGTGGAAATAACTACTGCAGAGCAGAATAAAGAAAAAAGAATGAAAAGAACTGAGGACAGTCTCAGAGACCTCTGGGACAACATTAAACACACCAACATTCAAATTATAGGGGTACCAGAAGAATAAGAGAAAGAGAAAGGGACTGAGAAAATACTTGAAGAGATTATAGTTGAAAACTTCCCTAATATGGGAAAGGAAATAGTTACTCAAGTCCAGAAAGCACAGAGAGTCCCATACAGGGTAAGTCCAAGGAGAAACACACCAAGACACATGTTAATCTAACTATCAAAAATGAAATACAGAGAAAAAATATTAAAAGCAGCAAGGGAAACACAACAAATAACACACAAAGGAATCTGCATAAGGTTAACAACTGATCGTTTAGCAGAAACTCTGAAAGCCAGAAGGGAGTGGCAGGACATATTTAAAGTGATGAAGGGGAAAAAACCTACAACCTAGATTACTCTAACCAGCAAGGATCTCATTCAGATTTGATGGAGAAATTAAAACCTTTACAGACAAGCAAAAGCTGAGAGAGTTCAGCACCACCAAACCAGCTTTACAACAAATGCTAAAGGAACTTCTCTAGGCAGGAAACACAAGAGAAGGAAAAGACCTACAATAACAAACCCAAAACAATTAAGAAAATGGTAATAGGAACATACATATCGATAATTAACTTAAATGTAAATGGATTAAATGCTTCAACCAAAAGACATAGACTGGCAGAATGGATACAAAAACAAGACCCGTATATATGCTGTCTACCAGAGACCCACTTCAGACCTAGGGACACATACAGACTGAAAGTGAGGAGAAGGAATAAGATATTCCATGCAAATGGAAATCGAAAGAAAGCTGGGGTAGCAATTCTCATAGCAGACAAAATAGACTTTAAAATAAAGACTATTACAAGAGACAAAGAAGGACACTACATAATGATCAAGGGATTGATCAAAGAAGACATAACAATTGTAACTATTTATGCACCCAACACAGGAGCACCTCAATACATAAGGCAAATACTAACAGCCATAAAAGGGGAAATCGACAGTAACAAAATCATAGTAGGGGACTTTAACACCCCACTTTCACCAATGAACGGATCATCCAAAGTGAAAATAAAAAAGGAAACACAAGCTTTAAATAATGCATTTAAATAATACATGAGACTAGATATCAGTTACAGGAAAGAAACCCGTAAAAAACTCAAACACGTGGAGGCTAAACAATACACTACTTAATAACGAAGAGATTAGTGAAGAAATCAAAGAGGAAATCAAAAAATACCTAGAAACAAATGACAATGAAAACACCACGACCGAAAACCTATGGGATGCAGCAAAAGCAGTTCTAAGAGCGAAGTTCATAGCAACACAATCCCACCTTAAGAAATAAGAAACATCTCAAATAAACCTAACCTTACACCTAAAGCAATTAGAGAAAGAAGAACAAAAAAACCCCAAAGTTAGCAATAGGAAAGAAATCATAAAGATCAAATCAGAAATAAATGAAAAGAAATGAAGGGAACGACAGCAAAAATCAATAAAACTAAAAGCTCGTTCTTTGAGAAGATAAACAAAAATGATAAACTATTAACCAGACTCAGCAAGAAAAAAAGGGAGAAGACTCAAATCAATAGAATTAGAAATGAAAAAGGAGAAGTAAGAACGGACACTGCAGAAATACAAAGGATCATGAGAGATTACTACAAGCAACTCTATGCCAATAAAATGGACAACCTGGAAGAAATGGACACATTCTTAGAAATGCACAACCTTCTAAGACTGAACCAGGAAAAAATAGAAAATATGAACAGACCAATCACAAGCACTGCAATTGAAACTGTGATTAAAAATCTTCCAACAAACAAAAGCCCAAGACGAGATGGCTTTACAGGCGAATTCTATCAAACATTTAGAGAAGAGCTAACACATATCATTCTCAAACTCTTCCAAAATATAGCAGAGGGAGGAACACTCCCAAACACATTCTACAAGGCCACCATCACCCTGATACCAAAACCAGCAAAAGATGTCACAAAGAAAGAAAAATACAGGCCAATATCACTGATGAACATAGATGCAAAAATCCTCAACAAAATACTAGCAAACAGAATCCAACAGCACATGAAAAGGATCATACACCACGATCAAGTGGGGTTTATTCCAGGAATGCAAGGATTCTTCAATATATGCAAATCAATCAATGTGATACACCATATTAACAAATTGAAGGAGAAAAACCATATGATCATCTCAATAGATGCAGAGAAAGCTTTTCGACAAAATTCAATACCCATTTATGATAGAAACCCGGCAGAAAGCAGGCATAGAGGGAACTTTCCTCAACATAATAAAGACCATATATGACCAACCCACAGCCAACATCGTCCTCAGTGGTGAAAAACTGAAACCATTTCTACTAAGATCAGAAGTAAGACAAGGTTGCCCAGTCTCACCACTATTTTTCAACATAGTTTTGGAAGTTTTAGCCACAGCAATCAGAGAAAACAAAGAAATAAAGGGAATCCAAATCAGAAAAGAAGAAGTAAAGCTGTCACTGTTTGCAGATGACATGATACTATACACAGAGAATCCTAAAAATGCTACCAGAAAACTAGCAGAGCTAAGCAATGAATTTGGTAAAGGAGCAGGATACAAAATTAATGCACAGAAATCTCTAGCATTCCTATACACTAGTGATGAGAAATCTGAAAGTGAAATTATGGAAACACTCCCATTTACCACTGCAACAAAAAGAATAAAATATCTAGGAATAAACCTACCTAAGGAGACAAAATACCTGTATGCAGAGAATTATAAGACACTGATTAAAGAAACTAAAGATGATACAAATAGATGGAGAGATATACCATGTTCTTGGATTGGAAGAATCAACATTTTGAAAATTACTACCCAAAGCAATCTACAGATTCAATGCAATCCCTATCAAACTACCACTAGCATTTTTCACAGAACTGGAACAAAAAATTTCACAATTTGCATGGAAACACAAAAGACTGTGAATAGCCAAAGCAATCTTGAGAAAGAACAATGGAGCTGGAGGAATCACGTTCCCTGACTTCAGACTATACTACAAAGCAACTGTAATCAAGACAGTATGGTACTGGCACAAAAACAGAAATATAGATCAATGGAACAGGATAGAAAGCCAGAGATAAACCCACGCACATATGGTCACCTTATCTTTGATAAAGGAGGCAAGAATATACAGTGGAGAAAAGACAGCCTCTTCAGTAAGTGGTGTTGGGAAAACTGGACAGTAACATGTAAAAGTATGAAATTAGAACACTCCCTAACACCATACACAAAAATAAACTCAAAATGGATTAAAGAGCTGAATGTAAGGCCAGACATTATAAAACTCTTCTGGGGGCTTCCCTGGTGGCGCAGTGGTTGACAGTCCGCCTGCCGATGCAGGGGACATGGGTTCGTGTCCCGGTCCGGGAAGATCCCACATGCCGCGGAGCGGCTGGGCCCGTAAGCCATGGCCACTGAGCCTGTGCCTTCGGAGACTGTGCTCTGCAATGGGAGAGGCCACAACAGTGAGAGGCCCACGTACTGCAAAAAAAACCCAAAACTCTTCTAGGAAAACATAGCCAGAACACTCTATGACATAAATCACAGCAAGGTCCTTTTTGACCCACCTCCTAGACAAATGGAAATAAAAACAAAAATAAACAAATGGGACCTAATCAAACTGAAAAGCTTTTGCACAGCAAAGGCAACCATAGAGAAGACCAAAAGACAACCCTCAGAATGGGAGAAAATATTTGCAAATGAAGCAACTGACAAAGGATTAATCTCCAAAATTTACAAGCAGCTCATGCAGCTCAATATCAGAAAAACAAACAACCCAATCCAAAAATGGGCAGAAGATCTAAATAGACATTTCTCCAAAGAAGCTATACAGATTGCCAACAACTCATGAAAGAATGCTCAACATCATTAATCATTAGAGAAATGCAAATCAAAACTCCAATGAGATATCATCTCACACCGGTCAGAATGGCCATAATCAAAAAATCTACAAACAATAAACGCTGGAGAGGGTGTGGAAGAAAGGGAACCCTGTTGCACTGTTGGTGAGAATGTAAATTGATACAGCTACTATGGAGAACAGTATGGAGGTTCCTTAGAAAACTAATAATAGAACTACCAAATGACCCAGCAATCCCACTCCTGGGCATATACCCTGAGAAAACCATAATTCAAAAAGAGACATGTACCAAAATGTTCATTGCAGTCTATTTACAATAGTCAGGTCATGGAAGCAACCTAAGTGTACATCAACAGATGAATAGATAAAGAAGATGTGGCACATATATACAATGGAATATTACTCAGCCATAAAAAGAAACGAAATTGAGTTATTTGTAATGAGGTGGATGGACCTAGAGTCTGTCATACAGAGTGAAGTAAGTCAGAAAGAAAAAAAAAAACAAATACTGTATGCTAACACATATATATGGAATCTAAGAAAAAAAAAGTTCATAAAGAACCTAGGGGCAAGATGGGAATAAAGACACAGACCTACTAGAAAATGGACTTGAGGATATGGGGAGGGGGAAGGGTAAGCTGGGACAAAGTGAGAGAATGGCATGGACATATATTCACTACCAAATGTAAAATAGCTAGCTAGTGGGAAGCAGCCTCATAGCACAGGGAGATCAGCTTGGTGCTTT
>RJWK010037019.1:0-21455 GCA_004363435.1 Platanista minor | reverse complement strand
GTGTGTGTGTAGGTGTGTGTGTGTAGCTGTGTGTGTAGGTGTGTGTGTAGGTGTGTGTATAGGTGTGTGTATGGGTAGGTGTATAGATGTGTGTGTGTAGGTGTGTGTGTGTAGCTGTGTGTGTAGGTGTGTGTGTAGGTGTGTGTAGGTGTGTGTATGGGTAGGTGTATAGATGTGTGTGTGTAGGTGTGTGTGTGTACAAGGTGCTCTTCTTCTGGGAATTGTCCTTTACTTCAGTTCCTAATTTTGTTAAATCATCAGAGCTCTTCACTGAATGTTCAGAATATTCAGTTAATGGCATCTCTGCAGAGCCAGTGCTGGTCCCACCAAGGGGGCAGCTGCACTCCCTCTCTCTCCTTCAGATGACCCCCGTCCCAAATCAAAGTCACAGAGCAGTTAACTCTTTCCGTGAGCAACACTTTTGAACTCCCATAGTTACTACCTTCAGGCCAGAAACAGAACCCAAGTTCTGGAACTGACAGCTGCTTTATGCTCTTCACTCACGCAGCACGTGTGTATTGAATACTCGCTCTGTGCTGGGCGCTGTCTGAAGTGTGAGGACCCTGGTGTGACAGGGACAGGGTGAGCCTGGAGTGTAGCGGTGGGTGGATAATGGGCAGGCGGGGGGGAGTGTGGGTGGGAGTCCCCTCTGAGGCCGCCTGCTGAAAAGGCAGGGGCCCTGCAAAGAGCCGGGGAAATAGCCAAGGCCCCAGAGGAGAAGCAGCCTGGGTATTCCAGGGACCAGGAGAACTGGAGTGTGGCCAACGGCAGGAGGATGCGAGGACAGGACATAATCTGCAGGGCCCAGTGCAAAATGAAAATGCGGGCCCTCGTTCACAAATTATTCAGGATTACCAGACGGCGACAGCAGAGGAAGAAGGAAGCATGGGACCCGTGGGACAGCAGATGTGGTGCCAGTGAAGCCCACCCTGTGTGAGGAAGGGGCTGAGAGGTGGACAGGGCTGGATCATGAGGCCCTGGGCCGAGAAAAGAGCTGGATTTTATTCTACAGGTCTTCCTCGACTTATAATGGGGTCACATCTGATAAACTCATTGTAAATTGAAAATATTGTAAAAGTTGAAATGCATGTAACACACCAAACCTACCGGACATCATAGCTCAGCCTCACCTACCCTAAACGTGCTCAGAACACCTACATCAGCCTACACTGAGGCAAAATCGTCTAGCACAAAGCCTGTCTTACAATAAAGTGTTGCATATCTCTTGTGATTTTTTGAATACTGTACTGAAAGTGAAAAACAGAGTGTCTGGGTACAGAGTGGTCTCAAGTGTATTGGCTGTTGACAGGTGTATTGGCTGTTGACCCTCGTAATCGCGGGACTGCCTGGGGGCTGCTGGCGCCGCCCAGCCTCGCGAGAGAGATGGTCCCGCACATCCCTAACCTGGGAAGAGACCTAAATTCAAAGCTCAAAGTACAGTTTCTACCGAGTGTGTATCACTTTCACACCATCATAAACTTGAAAAATCGTAAGTCCAACCACCACAAGTCGGGGACGGTCTGTACCTGTGATGGAGGCTACAGGAAGGGCCCAGGCCTTGGGGGGATCTGCGTGGGGTCTGTCTTTGAAGCACCACTTGGCGCTGTGTGGGGAACCCAGGAGGCCGGCCTGGTCTGGGGCTGTACAAAAGGAGATGGTGGGAAGACGGTGGGCTTTAGGGAGAGCTGATGGGCCGGCTGTGCGCAGCGAGGGAACAGAAGCCCTGGAGTTCTGCCGCATGTTTGCGTTTGGAGAGGCCCATTAGCCAGCCCCGTGGGAATGTGGGCGACGGGGCCTCCCCCGGGGCGGCCACACCTCTCTGAACAGATGCCCTTCTCTCCCTTCACGGAAGTCCGATCCCAGCTCGCAGCCGGCGACAGTGCTTGCTCGAGACGCTGCGCAGTCGGAGGCCATGCTGCCAGATGCTACATCTCCCCACTAAGAAATCCGAAGACAAAATGTGCAGCCACTGTCCAAAACTAATATGTACAAAACAGCACAGAGCCCGTTCGAGCAGCAGGTGTCACAGCAGTAAACACTGGAGCCAAACGTGTTGGCTCTGGCAATGCTCGTGCATGTCTTGTCCTAGAAATGGAGTTTATGGGAATTGGGAACTGGGAATAGACAGCTCAGCAAAGCTGCCCTCACCGGCTGTCATCCAAAGCGTTGCTAGGGAGGGCAAGGTTACCACTGCTTGAGTGCCTGGCATGTGCAGGGGACGGTCAAGTGTTCTGGGGCCATTCCCCACATTGTTTGACTAAGTCCCTCCCACAGCCTGTGAAGTCAGTAGCCTTATCCCTAATTTTCAGATGCTAAAAATGGGGCTCAGAGAAGATGAGTGATTCGTTCAGGCTCACACATACAGTTAAATGAAACCCAAATTTAAAACCGGGGGTGGGGGCAGATCCTATGAGCTAATGCTCCCCTTTTCTGTGCTAATGGCACCTGATTTTTATGGAAACTGGCTGGCCCCAAGAGATGCATTCTGATTGGTCTTGGCTGGTCCCAAGAATCCTGTCTTCCTTTGCCACTGTTAGTATGGGGTGAGCACGGGACCCCTTCTGGCCAACGAGATGGGAGAGAAAGTGGCGGGAACGGAAACTTCTGGCAAAGATTTTCTCCCTGATAGAAAGGAGAGAACAGTTCAAGAACAGGTCCCCTTGGCATCCTCTGCCTCTCCTTCCTGCTGGTGGACATGTTGTGGGAGGGTAAGGTGTCTGCCTGTGGCAGCCTTTTTAGATCCATGAGGCAATAAGGATAAAGCCAACCAGCTGAAGATGCAAGGGAAGCCTGGCATGTGCCCAGGGCCCGGATGACACGGCTGGGCTGTCCAACCAATCTTAGGACCTCCTACCTCCAGACTCCTGTTGAGTGAGCAGCAAATGTCCAGATGGCCAAAGCCACTGTCAGCCAGGAATTTATTAGTTATTTTCAGTTAAACACCTCTTAACGTAAACCCTGGGTTGGTCTAACTTCAAAGCCCATGATCTTTCCCCTGTTACCCTCTGATGTTTACACGGGGTCCAGTTGTCACCCAAGGTCCAGTGTCAAACTACTGCACAATAATTACAGAAATGATCAGACTTAGAAACTGAAGAGAAAGCTGCCAGTTGAAAGAAGGACAGGGGGTCAGTTCAGCAAGGTCAGAAATCTGGCTTCTTGGTTTTTCTTGGCATGAATCCTAGCATCATGGGACTTCCAAGCTGGAAGAGAACGAAACGATCACCTGGTCCAACCCCGTGCTCCAGAGGATGAAGCTGAGGCTGTGAGAAGCTAAGTGACTCATGCCGAGGCCCGAGGGCAGCATCGGCCCTGGGACAGGAATCAGCACCCTGCTGGCCCCCACTCACATGACCTCTCCTTGCTCCCCACACAAACTCTTCATCAACTTTGCCCCAAACTCTCATTGGCCAATCACCTCAAATCAAGAAGGGACTGTCAATTTAATCATATTCTCGTGACAGGATAAACTCTGGTTTCTTTCACACATATTTCCTTGTTGAGTCAAGTTACCAGCCTGTTCCAACGCGCTCAGCAGCACACCATGCCCAGAAAATGGAAAGAACCCAGAGACACTGGGGGGCAGAGGGGTCAAGTTCTTGGCTTTTCAGATTAAAATCGTTTCTTGAATCCCATCACAGAGATAACTGTCTTGAAAGCATTTGGCAGTCAAAAGACTAAGCACCCAAGGGATCCAGTCAGAAGCATTGCCATAAACACCACACTGCGAGTCAGAGGACCACACGCCGCATGAAGACGGCTCAGGCTAGGGTGGAAGGGGCTTGGGTGTGGGGATGACCTTAGAAGGGGACTGATGTCCAGGGAGAAGGGGCGGGGAGGACAACAGGGACACGAGACAGGCTTGAGGAGACACAGACCCTTCTCAAGGGGAGTGGGGGGCCAGCACCAGGTCACTAAGACAGGATTTTGGAATCCGAGGACAGAGGGCTCGGGCCTCCTAACTGTCCGGAGCTCTGGGAGGGCCGCCCGGCGCACAGTCAGAACCCACGCCACCAAGGAGTGGGCCAGGAGAGTCGAGGTGTTTTTCTGGGGCAGCGGAAGAGAGGCTGGTTGATAGTCCTGAGTCTCTCTCAGCCCCAGGGAGGTGGTGGAGGTCGGCAACCCTCCCGGCGCCCTGGAAGGCAAGGCCACGGGCATCACCATGACCAATACAAGCCTGAGGCCACATGGAACTGTGGCCACCTTGGTGGACACCGATAACGGACAGTTCTGGCCAGGGAATCTCATTAGGAATGGACGTCGATAGTGAAATAGGAGAGGAAGACGTCATACCTCCACGAATGCTAGTACAAGCAGAGCAGACACTTCCCCTAGGTACCACCACCTCATGTGGTCATTCATTTACTACCACTAAAATGCTACATAACAAACCACCACAAGCCTGTGTGGTGTACAGCTCAGGAGCCCGTGGGGTACAGCTCACCTGAAACGTGCCTCTCACGCGCCTGCAGTAGCTGTGCCCGACGGATCTAGGATGGCCTAGGTCACACCTGGGGTGAGCCAGCTCTGCTCCAAGAGTCTCATTCTTCTCCTGAGTCAGCAAACTAGGGTAGGCATTCCTAGTATTAATGGCAGAGGAAGAGACCAACAAAGTCTAATCAATGCAAGTGCTTTTGGAGCCTCTAATTGCTTCTCATTTGCTAAGATCCCATTGGTCAAAGCAAGTCACACATTCAAGGCCAGAGTCAGAGCAGGTGGGCACTCCTGACGGGGCGGGGCAGGGATTGGGCCACTCTTGCAATCTATCAACTGATTTAACTGATCTGAAGCACAAAGTGGCTGCTCGATCATGAAACTGTCCACAGTTAACCTGTAATTTACCTAAATTAGGTTTTCTGCCATTAGACAGGAATGGGATTCAGGGTAAAAATTAAGTTTAATTGTAGAAAGATAAAGTTACACTTTTTGCTTCTGTGATTTGTGACTGCGATTTTTTTCCCACTACATTCTTTAAGCCAACGATTCAAAAGCACCAAAACACAATCAGTAAGTTAGCCTTAAACACTATAGAAGCCAGTTTTCTGAAGACTCCAACCAAACCAGGAAATGATATCCAAAGTTGATATGATGTTACTTCCAAAAAGCAAACAGAGGGGCAAGAGACTCATTAAAAATTCCAATTTGGGACTTCCCTGGTGGTGCAGTGGTTAAGAATCCGTCTGCCAACGCAGGAGACACGGGTTCGAGCCATGGTCCAGGAAGATCCCACATGCCGCGGAGCAACTAAGCCCGTGTGCCACAACTACTGAGCCTGCGTGCCACAACTACTGAAGCCCGAGCGCCTAGAGCCCATGCTCCACAAGGGAAGCCACTGCAATGAGAAGCCTGTGCACTGCAACGAAGAGTAGCCCTTGCTCGCCACAACTAGAGAAAGCCTGCGTGCAGCAATAAAGACCCAACACAGCCATAAATAAATAATAAATTAACTAATTAAAAAAAAAAATTCTGATTTGGCTTACAACTGTGGATTCTGGAACAAAGTGTCCAGGAGCCTCTGACACTCTTCCTAGAATACCACTTTTCTAATGGCAGCCATCTCTGTAATTACAGCGGTAATTGCTTCAAATGTAAAATACCACTTATCGGGCTAGAAGATCTGTCAGGGTCAAGGCAAAAAATAACACTCAATTGCTTGTCGCCAAATGAATAATGTTTTCATCATTAAACCAGTCCTGGGGTATAATCTCATGTTTTACGGGTGGCTCAATTTAGGACCGACTGGAACACCAAACCCTAAAGACAACGTTCCATGTTGCCCCTCGTACCAGCGGTTCTTTCTGTGAACCTCTTTTTCGCTGAGTTATCCAGAGTAAAGGAAGGGCCACGGCCTCAGGGGGCAGGGAGTAAAACCAGAAGGGACTCAAATGCCACAGGATGAAGGAAGGAATTCCATAGGTCTGAGCAATTTACCTCAAAACAAGTATTTCACAAGGTACTGTCTGATGGGAGAGGGGGTCCCCTCCATTTTCATAATAAGCTTGCTGCATGTGTCAGTGTCTCTGCCATGTCCTGTCAGTTTCCTGTGTGTATGTGTTTGCGCGTGCACATACCGTTCTGTTCCAGTGCTTCAAAAATGTTTTCAGAAACAAAACGTTTGTGCCCCTTTTTTAATTCAAAAAACTTTAAGTATCATGTGTGCTTTATACTTCGACTTCTTATACCCTACAGCATACTCAGCACCAGAAATTTAGTTTCCATTCGTCACCATACTATTTACCCATCTTGCCCTCTGCCCACCCTTCTGGTAACCACCACTCTGCTCTCTGCATCTCTGTGTTTGTTTTTGTTTGGTTTGGTTTGTTCATTCATTTTGCTTTTTTATACTCCACATAGGAGAGAAACCATATGGTATCTGTCTTTTTCTATCTGACTTATTTCACTTAGCATAATATATTCAAGTTCCATCCATGTTGCTGCAAATAGCAAAATTTCATCTTTTTTATGGCTGAATAATATTCCATATATACATACACACACACACACACACACACACACACACAAAATCTTTTTTTTCTTTCTGACAAAGCAAGAGACTTTATTGGGAAGGGGCGCCCAGGTGGAGAGCAGTAGGGTAAGGGAATCCAAGAAAACTGCTCTGCCACATGGCTTGCAGTCTCGGGTTTTATGATAATGGGGTTAGTTTCCCGGATGTCTGTGGCCAATCGTTCTGACTCAGGGTCCTTCCTGGTGGCATGGGCGCATTGCTCAGCCAAGATGGGTTCCAGTAAGAAGGATTCTGGGAGGTTGGTAGGACATATGGACTGACATCTCCTCTCTCCTTTTGACCTTTCCTGAATTCTTCCAGTTGGTAGGAGCTTGTTAGTTCCTCCTTCCTTACCAGAACCGCCTGTTGTAAGATAATTCATTCAAGTGGCTACTATCTTGCCTGGCCAGGGAGGGCGGTTTCAGTCAGTGGGTCCCCTAACAACACCCCCGCTGAGAGACTTCACACTCAAGATACTTCTAGGGAATTGGGGTAGAGGTCTTTCTTCTGTAACTACTTCCTTATACTAGATCTTCTTTATCCATTCATCTGTTGATGGGCACGTAGGTTGCTTCCATATCTTGGCTCTTGTAAGTAATGCTGCTATGAACGTTGGGGTGCATATATGTTTTCATATTCTTTGGAATATCTCTGGGTATTTATCCAGAAATGGGTAGCTGGATCATACAGTAGTTCTAGTCTTAATTTTTTGAGGGACCTCCATACTGTTTGCCACAGTGGCTACACCAATCTACTTACCACCAATAGTGTATGCAGGTTCCCTTTTCTCCACATTCTTGCCAACGTTTGTTATTTCTTACCCTTTTGATGACAGCCATTCTAACCAGAGTGAGGTGATAACTCAGTCGTTTTGATTTGCATTTCCCTAATGATTAGTGATGTTGAACATCTTCTCATGTGCCTGTTGGCCATCTGTATGTCTTCTTAGGAAAAGTGTCTATTCAGCTCCTCTGCCCATTTTTAAATTGGCTTGTTTATTATGCCCTTTTTATAATCCAGGGATGCAGGGTAGAGGAGAGGGGAGATGACTTGCTCGGGTTTTTTTGTCCTAGTTCCTGGCAACTTAAGGTCACAGGGATCCTGTGGGCTTCTTGGTCAGGGCTTCCCCACACCACCCCAACAGAAGGAATGAAGTCAAAAGAGGGTCTGCAATAAACTGTATAATGGGTGAATTGTATGGTATATGAATTATATCTCAATTAAAAAAAAAATTTAAAGGACTGTCTGGAGTACCCAGGCCTGAGGTCTCTGGGGGCCTTGGACAGTCTTTCATAGTGTCCTGAAAACCCCAGCCTGAGATTCAGGGCCTTTCTTCTGTTAAAAAGACCCCAGGGGCTTCCCTGGCGGCACAGGGGTTGAGAGTCCGCCTGCTGAGGCAGGGGACGCGGGTTCGTGCCCCGGTCCGGGAAGATCCCACGTGCCGCGGAGCGGCTGGGCCCGTGAGCCGTGGCCGCTGAGCCTGCGCGTCCGGAGCCTGTGCTCCGCAACGGGAGAGGCCACAACAGTGAGAGGCCCGCGAACCGCTAAAAAAAACCCAAAACAAACAAACAAACAAACAAAAAAACCAACAACAAAAAGACCCCAGGGGTCACCCTCATCAAGAGCTACTGGAAATGGTGTGGAAAGTTCGGAGCAAACACGCTGGGAAAAGTCGCCTGAACCTGAGTGCACCTGCTGACCCCAACATTTCCGGGGGACTGCACATCCCTACAGGTGACCACGGTGGGTGCCCGGGCAATGGCAGACACTGGGGTTGTCCTAGTCAGTTTACAGATGAACAGAACCACCAGGATTTTGGCGTCAGCTGGGCCGCTGGAGCCGCGTGCTCTGGGGTCCGCCTTTCTTGGCCTCCACCTCTGACGCTCAACCTCTCCATCACCAACCTCCGCGCCCCGCCCCCCGCCCCAGACAACGCCCACTGGGGACGGAGGGCCGCAGCTCTGGGATGGGGGTATTGGGGCCCTCCGTCTCCCTCCCGATTTCCGCCTTCACATCCTGAAAACTACCCCCCGGAGCTGGAAACCCAATCGCAAGCACGGCCCTGGGAGCTGTGACTTGAACCCGCGGGGCCAGCGGCCGCACGTGCAGAACTTCCCCTCGCCCTCCGGCCCAAGGAAGATGGTGTCAAGGAAACCCAGCTCTCCCGCGGGCCTCCTTTCCAAAGCTGACGGAAGACCGGTGTGTGGAGGCGCAAAACACCTGAGTTCCCAGCTCCGCTGCGCTTCCAGGGGCGCACGCTGGACGCCTCACGGTACAGCCAGCGTGGGAACTCAGGGTCCCAAGGCCGCCCTCCACCGAGTCCCGGCCCCCAGCAGGGTATCCGCCGCCTGAACCCCCTCCCCGTGCCCCCCCACCCACTCTCACCCGCGCCCGGGGCTGGGCTCCACGCGGATCCAGTGAAAGGGAGGCATCTTCAGTTCTGGATCCTTTTGAACGACTCCTGTTGGGCCTGCAGTCCCTGTGGGCCCGGGGCGCCCCTCTGGCTGCCACCACAAACTACTCGGGACGGACCCTCCCCCCACAGCGCCGGGCCACACCCTGATTGGCCCAAGGCCAAGCTGATCTCCGTGGCAGTGATTGGTTAGGAGTGGGCACGTGATCCAGTCTGGGCCGGTTTCCTGGCTCCCAATGCAGAGACCCTGAGAGAGAACCCCGTCCTCCGGAGACGGGGATCGGACGTGCAGCCGAGGGGGACGCAGAGACCCCCATGGGACAAACCTGGTGCCACCCCACCTTCAAACGCCCAGTGTGAAGTAACACATTGCCTCATCGACTCCGCCAGTTTCCGTCCTGCTCTTCTGTTCCCTCTTCTGGAAGCATCCAGATTCCCTACACAAATGCTGAAAATACCTGGGCGTTCCCAGGAATCAAGTCCTGTTTGGGTTTTGCCTCTTCTCACCTGGGGCATTTCCCTCCTTCCTCACTTAAATGCTTGACCTTCTGTAGAGTCCAGCTCTTCAGGGAGAATCACAGTTGTTCGCTCTTCCAACCAAATCCCCCCACCACTTAGGGAGAGCCAGAAGCATCGAGAGGCTGCCATTTCCTGAGACCCCGCCCTGTGTCAGACTGTGGGCTATGGGGCTCACACATGCTAATCCTTATCTTCTTCTCCAGGGCTGTTATTATCCTGATTTTACAGACTTGGCACTGAAGCTTGGAGAGGTTAAGTGGCTTGTCCAAGGTCACAAAGCTGGCAGTTGACAGTAATAGAAATTGAGCCCTTAGTAGACAGGGCTGTTGCACACGGGCTGCTCCACCACACGGCTGCCTGCCTACCCGCCACCGCCCTCCCCCCGCAAAAGCCCTCACCCTGACCTGGCTTCACAGCAGAGGAGCGGGAGTTCGGGGGCTTCCGGCGTGTGGAAGGGAGGGGAAGGCGTGTCAGGTACATTGCCACACTCACTGTGTCACAAACCACCAGGTGTCCTCGATGACGTGACAATGAGCTAGGCATCCCTGCCTCTTTGGCTCAAGGCTTGCCCATGTGGCTCATTTCAGCTGTAGGCACCTGGGGAGAGTGACATGATGGTTCCTAGGAGACCCTGTCCGTTCCCACTTGATTTCTTGCACTTTTGCCATCACTGTGAGAAAAAGCTTCCCCGGAGCAGCTGCTGCCCCTTGAGCCTGGGCCCGGTGTGCACACCTGGAGTAGGAGGCATCTGGCTGACCCCAGGCTCTGAAGGGAGAAGCTGAGGCTCCCAGCCATGCCCGGCCTAGAGCAGCAACTCCCCATCAGGTGCAGACACCGCCCCAGCTAAATCTTAGCACATGTCACTGAAGTTCTTGGTTGTTGGCTATGTGCATGGGGGTGAGGGTCACATGTGCTCTGTTTGCATCTATATTTTCATAACTTGTGCTGGTTTGCCACATCTTTGACGAAGGTGTTTTGGCCTCAGAGTGCTACTTCTAGAAGACCTTGTGGGTAAGGCACCTACTAGAGCAGGGGTCCCCAACCCCTGGGCCATGGACCGTACCGGTCTGTGGCCTGATAGGAACCCGGCTGCACGACAGGAGGTGAGCAACAGGAGGTGAGCAACGGGGGAGCAGGCGAAGGTTCATCTGTATTCACAGCCACTCCCCGTCACTCACATTACCACCTGAGCTCCGCCTCCCATCAGATCAGCACTGCATTAGATTCTCATAGGAGCGTGAATCCTACTGTGAACCGTGCGTAGGAGGGATCTAGGTTGTGTGCTCCTTATGAGAATCTAATGGCTGATGATCTGAGGTGGTGATGCTAGTGCTGGGGAGCGGCTGCAAATACAGATTATCATTAGCAGAGAGGTCTGACTGCACAGAGACCATAATAAATCAATTACTTTGTATAATTATTTCATGATGTATTACAATGTAATAATAATAGAAACAAAGTGCACAATAAAGGTAATGCACTTGAAACGTCAATCATCCCGAAACCATCCCCCCACCCCCTGCCGTCTGTGGAAACACTGTCTTCCACGAAACCAGTCCCTGGTGCCAAAAAGGTTGGGGACTGCTGTACTAGAGGACCTGGTATAGAGCAGACACTTGGTAAATGCAGAGACGACGATGACCGTGTTGGGGGTGATGGCCATGTTGGGGGTGATGGTAATTCTGTGACGCACTGGGTAGAAACCTGGCTGCTCGGGGCGACCCCTGAGCTCCCCACTCCCCTCCGCAGAAGGAGAACTTCTTTCCAGAAAGAACTTGGTGCTACAAGGAGCCTTAGGCTGTCAACCCAAGTAGCACCTCCTTATCCCAGTCCAGTTACACAGCAGCTGGCCCAGGCCTGCGTGGCTCTCTCTAACGGGAGTTACCTGCTCCTGGCATTTTGCTGATAAACACAGAAGACACTTTTTCAAAAAAAAAAATAATAATGAGATTATTATAGAAAATAAATAATCATCAATTAAGAAAAACTCAGAGAAACGTGGACTAAAAGGAACTGATATGACGGACTTTTCATCTTGTTATTTCTGGCAGGAGGCCAGGACCTGACAAATACCGAGGTGATATCAAGGGAAAAGAAAAGCTGTCACCCTTCTGTGACCTCCTAGGCTTTCTGGGGGTGGGTTCAGGCCTCTGCCTCCTGTCCCCACTGGGTTCCCCGGTGAGTTTTAGGCCTGGGTTCAGGGTGCTGCCACTGTCATTAGAAGGGGGCGTGGGCCACCAAGAGGCACAGGTGAGAACCGGATTCACTCACTCACTCACGTGGGTGCCAGGCCCCCGGGGGAGCGGGTTCCCCTGTCCTCAGGAAGGTTACATTCAAGTGGGAAAGACAGACCCCAATCAAATAAAGGAAATGACTGCAGGTACTAACAAACATGGGCACCGTGTTCCTGCGAGGGGGTCAGCCCCCTCCAGTGGTGATGCTGAACGAGGGTGGGGACCGGGAGGGCGAGGCGTGTGGGGACCAGGTCTGGAGGTGGCCACATGCCTTCGGCTCACATTCTAGAACCCCCATGGCCACACCTACCTGCCAAAGAGGCTGGGAAGTGCAGTCTGGTCGTTAGGCCAGAAGAGACCCGCTCTGCAATCAGCCGGCGGCCTCTGCCACACTGCGCGACACAAGGAAGGTCCACGAAACTGAGGACGTTGAGCCTGAGAGGATTTGGGAGGGTCCAAGGTGCATCTTCAAGCACTGGAAGGGTCTTCGTGTGACAGGGAGGAGGATCGTCTTTGTTCTGCGTCACTCTAAAGGGCAGAAGCAGGGCCTGTGGGTGAGCAGAAGTTGTGGGGAGGTGGGAAGGGTGAACAGCCATCCCGGACTGCCGGGGTTCGGCGCCGAAAGCCCAGCCCAGCCCACCCCCGCCCCAGGAAGCCTGTCGTTGGGCAGACACAGGTGTGTCTGCCCTAGGAGTCCTCTCAGGCAACACTCCCTTCCCCATCCCCCAGCTCTTTCAGATTTGAGTTATTGTGCTGTTGGCCATGAGCTCAATGTTAATGAGTCAACAGTATATATCAAATAAGGTGTCTTTAAACAGAAATACCACAAAACGAGGTGATGTATTGATTACTTGATGAAAACGCTGTGGCCAGAGGCTCACAGAATTTAGAGGCCCAGCCCCGTATTTGCCCAGGAGCAATGGTGCAGGATTTGCGTGTTCAATGTTCACGGTGACTTTATAGAAAGCAACTACCAAAAATAACAAGAATTGACTGTATAGCCACACAGTGGAGTGTTTTTTGGCCATAAAAAGAAATGAGTGCTGAAACAGTGTGGATGAACTTTGAAAACATTATGCGAAGTGAAAGAAGCCAGTCACAAAAGAGCATGTATTAAACGATTCAATTTTATGAAACGTCCAGAAGAGGGAAATCTATAGACAGAAAGATTAGTGGTTGCTTGGGACTGGGGGAGGGAGGGGAGATGGTGAGTAGAGGAGCGATAACTAAAGGGTACAGGGGTTTCATTTTGGGTGGTGAAAATTATTTAAAATTGATTGTGGCGATGGTTGCACATATCTGTGAATACGCTTTGGATTGTACACTTTACATGGGTGAATTGTTATGGCATGTGAATTATATCTCAATAAAACTGTTGAAAAAAATAACCCTCAAGAGTAACTCACAGGCTCACAGCAGGGAGCCGAGCTGGGGGAGGAGGGCGTACCTCAGCAGCTCCTGCAGCCTCTTCCCCTGTCTGCTCTTGACCCTCACAGCTGGGCCCAGCCCCAGCCCCAGGTCTCCAGCTCACACGCCAGCAAACTGAATGCCCTCCTCACAACAGGAAGACCTCCCAGCCGAAGTGCTCCGCGGCAGCCTGGGGGCTCCAGAAGGAAGCAACTCCTCCTCCTCTGATCGTTGAAGCACAGTGTGGAAGATCAGCTCGTGGAAATGACAGAGCAGGGGTCCAAGCAGCCTAGAGCAGTGATTCTAGATGACACGACTGTAAGGTCTCTTCCAACCCAGAGAGCCTTGCATCAGTCAGGAATGCTTCTGACCACAAGTAACAAAATACCTGACAAACAGCAGCTAAGAATAAAGAGAGGTGACTATCTCCCATGGCTGGAAGTCGGGAGGTCGGCAGGCCCGAGATGGGTGTGGGTGCAGGTGCTGGGTGGCTTCCAAGGCCCCCCTCCACTATCCTCAGCACGGGGCTGTCCATGCTAGTCCTGCTACTTACAGTCACAGGATACCGCCAAGCCACAAGCAACACAAGAGCGCACAAAAGCATTCTTTGGGGCAGAAAAAAAGAAGGTACAAAAAGACTTTTTCCTTAATTGACGTTGTCTTTTTTACTGGGAAAAAAAAAGTCTTTGCCAGGAGCCCCGTCAGCAGACTTGCCCTGTGCCTCACTGGCCACAACTGGGTCGTGCGCCCAGTCCTGCAGCAGTTGTGGAGCT
This sequence comes from Platanista minor, assembly GCA_004363435.1. Taxonomy (NCBI): domain Eukaryota; kingdom Metazoa; phylum Chordata; class Mammalia; order Artiodactyla; family Platanistidae; genus Platanista; species Platanista minor. The sequence continues at coordinate 7,604 of RJWK010037019.1, read as the reverse complement.
GCGGTGATTCGCTTTGAGCTGCACAGTGTACCTTGTGAGGCTGATGTTACTGGATCCCGGTCCCTCTCCTCAACCAAACCCAGCTGCTCCTGGCAGGGAAAAATGGGGAAGGAGAAAGGCTGTTGGGTGGGCCATGAAGAGCACAGGGCACGTATAATGGAAGGTGGAAGAAAAACCTACCACGTCCTCTTGCAGGAATACTACTGAGACAAGGTGAGAACCACCAGAAAAGAAAGACTTTGATGCCTGCGATTATGAGCTCTAAACCTAACCAAATTCCACCAGTGGGGCCTGCAGCTGTACTGCGTTAAGTCCCCAGGGCTTAGGACATCGGGCCCTCGCCTGGATGGTGGCCAGAAGGACACAGCCTGCCGGAAGAACGCCCGTGCAGGCACCTGCCTCCCCACAGGGCAGTTCCTCGTCCCGAGAAGTTGAAACTTCATTGTATTGCCTTCTTGCCTCTGTTGGCGATGCTTCTGAAGTGGAAAGCATTTTGAAAGTGATCTGCTTGCATGGACACGGTGGAGTGATGGCTCATGTCTGGAGATGTGACGCATCTGTGATGGGCATCCACATGTGGGTGTGCGTTCGCAGACACACACCCTAAATATGCCCACCATGTCTTGTGAATACAGCAAAGCAGCTGCAACCTTCTAAAAATTAATTGGTTTCTGGATCATGTGCATGTTTTAATAGTTTGCCAACAAAAAATAGCGAGGGGGGAGGGAATTTATTAATGTTTGAAGAAATTCTCCAAAAGGAGAAGAAATGAGCATTCTCAGCGAGACCCAGAGATGCTCATCTAAATCTTAGACTGCATTGCTTTCCGCCTTTCCCGGGCAAGCCCGTGCGAGGGGGAAATTGATACGCAGCTCTAAAAGACGACAGCTGCTGCGGACGCCCAGGAAGCGCCTGGGGCTTACATTATTTTATTCGGGGTCTGCAGTACGTTTGGTAATGGCCATTTTCAAGAAACAACCAATTTCAGGGTCTGCTGTCACAACAGGCTCACTAAAAATAAAGTCAGCACAAATAGATTAAGAAATTGACAGAATAACAAGGCATAAAGAATTAGAATGAGGGCACGCGCTCCAGATGACAGCACAGGGCGCTGTGCGGAGAGAGGGCGAGGGGAGGGTGACGGCTGAGCTGCTGACTCGGGGCTTTGCACGTCTCCTGACCGCGGGAGAGCTCGGTCCACGGGGCAGCAGCGCTTAATCTCTTTGCACGTTAGTGGCAGAGAAGGCTCTAAACTAAGGGAGGAAGCCACTGTTGTTGTAGCAATTCCATTGTTTCGTAGCTGACGCCTCCTAAGAGACAGATTGGAAGTGTTGGAAAAAATGAATTTCTTCAGAAAACTGGCATGAGAGGAAAGGAAAAAAACGGATGCGCTAGATAGCAACTTACCGCGCTAATTCAGGGAGGTGGACTTCTGACTTAGGGGCTCCCGAGCAGTCTTAATTAATCACCTGGCTAATCGCAAAGCTCTGGTTGGGGCTTCTGCCTGCAGCTACCCCCTCCCCACGCGACCCCGTGTGCCTGGAAACCTCATTGTTTCCTTCTACATCCCAAGCTGGAAATGTCAGGGAGCCCGGAAAAACCCCCGATTCCTCATTATTTCACCACTCACTAATTCTAAGAGGTTAGTTGAATAGAACAGAACAACAGACACTGGTTTTGTGGGAATATCTTATGGAATTTTTCGGAACATCATTTCCCAACCGAGTTCCCTGGTGTTAATAGGTATTAGGTTTAAAAAAAAAAGGTGTTCTTAGCTTAAGTAAGTTTGGGGAAATTGCAGGTGAATTTAGCTCAGCAAGTGAATTTGCTGCATCAGGACTTTCCAGAGTCTTTAATATGATAAAGTGTGTTGTTGAATCTTACAGGAGGGACAAAGTAGACAGGTTTCTCAAATGAATTTTACCATTAAAACTCCCCCCTTTGGGGGCTTCCCTGGTGGCGCAGTGGTTAAGAATCCGCCTGCTAATGCAGGGGACATGGTTCGAGCCCTGGTCCGGGAAGATCCAACATGCAACTAAGCCCGTGCGCCACAACTACAGAGCCTGTGCTCTAGAGTCCACGAGCCACAACTACTGAGCCCACGTGCCCCGCAATGAGAAGCCACCACAATGAGAAGCCCGCGCACCGCAATGAAGAGCAGCCCCTGCTCGCCACAACTAGAGAAAGCCCACGAGCAGCAACGAAGAACCAACGCAGCCAAACAAAATTAAAATAAAGAAATTTATAAAAAGTTTTAAAAAAGCCTCCCCCCTTTAAAAATATTTTTTTGTGGAACACCTTGGTAGAACTCTCTGGCCCTATGTTTTGTCCTAGATACAAACCACATGGTTTTCAGTCAGTTGAATGTCCTAAAGCCAGCAGCACCTCATCCTTAAGATAGAGGTGGAAACGTTGAGGAAGGAACACAGACCCCTGGCATTTCTTCCTAGCCAAGACCAGTTTTATTTGAAAAAGGAAACTTTTTTTTTTTTTTTGCGGTACGCGGGCCTCTCACTGCTGCGGCCTCCCCCTCCGCGGAGCACAGGCTCCGGACGCGCAGGCCCAGCGGCCACGGCTCACGGGCCCAGTCGCTCCGCGGCACGAACCCGCGTCCCCTGCATCGGCAGGCGGGCTCCCAACCACTGTGCCACCAGGGAAGCCCAAAAGGAAACATTTTTATTGTTAGTTTTCCAGTTCAGTATCAATTAAGTTATCTACAGGGGGTGTGCCTTAAAGAGAGGAGATGATGGCTGTGGGTTCTCCGGCTTGGGGAAGAAGGAGGAAACTACAAGGTCAGGTTAAACCTTGCCTGCTGGCAGACACTTCGCTTGTGCCTTTCCATGCTGTGCTAGTATTTTGGCAGACATTCATCAGAGGTCAATAAAAGTTAAGTAAATGAAATGGGGCTCCGCTGTGGAGACATTTAATCGTTTCATTAGCATACTATTGTGTCCAGGTGCTTTGCCAAGTGTAGAGCCAGTTCTGGATTCATCTAATTCCTAACTGCTGGGAAAATAAGCGAGAGATTCTTCCGATGTTCCCTTCTCTCTGTGCGGCCCTCCGCAGGCAGCTGGAGGAGGAGAGGCAGCCAAGATGGCTGCCGGAGGCGCTAACCTTCCGTGTTGTCAAAAAACAGATGGGATCTTCTAACTGATCTTTCTCTTGAAGGTTCTCCAGCCTGACTGGAGTTAAGGGGAGGTGAGAATGGGAGGTGGGGTACTGGGGTGCAGGTGGGGGGAAGTGAGGGAGCTCTGGGTTCTCCAGCTTGGCCAGGGTTTCAGAGTCTCTTGGGCATCTGGATCTATGGTCCAGAGTTGGGAGTGTGCTTCTGTATAATAGGCTTCTTGGAAAACATGGTTTGGGGACCAGCCACCTCTGGGAGATCTGTGGATTCATCTGTAGCCAAGCCCCACTAGGACAAGGCTTAAGGAGCTTTAAGAATGTAGAAAAGCAGTCCATGGTGGTTGTGCTGGGGACCCAACAGCCAGCAGTGTCCGTGGGGAGGGAGAGGGGCCTGTCTGGGTATCATGGGGAAGAGTTTCAGGGGCTGAAGGCCGGAAGCAGAGAATTTCAGTACAGGATTATACAATGAAAATCAAGACTCTCTCCAGAATAGATCCATACATAGATGGCCAATTAATTTTCAACAAAGGTGCAAAGGCAATTTAATGGGGAAAGGATAATCTTTTCACTGATGCTGCTGGAACAAATAGACATTCATAGTCAAAAAAATGAACCTACGGGCTTCCCTGGTGGCTTCCCTGGTGGCGCAGTGGTTGAGAGTCCGCCTGCCGATGCAGGGGACAAGGGTTCGTGCCCCGGTTCCGGGAAGATCCCACATGCCGCGGAGCGGCTGGGCCCGTGAGCCATGGCCACTGAGCCTGTGCATCCAGAGCCTGTGCTCCGCAACGGGAGAGGCCACAACAGTGAGAGTCCTGCGTACCGCAAAAAAAAAAAAGAACCTACAACCAAATCTCACACTATATACAAAAATTAATTCAAAATGGATCATGGACCTCAATGTAAAGCCTAAAACTATATCACTTCTGGAAGACAACATAGGAAAAATTTTTGTGACCTAGGTTTAGGCAAAGATTTCTTAGCTACAACACCAAACACATGAATTATAAGAGGAAAAAAAAGTGGTAAAATGGACTTTATGAAGATTTTTTTTAGGTCATGGCTGAATTTTGTTTACTTATTATTATTATTTTAATTTTTATTGGAACATAGTTGATTTACAATATAGACCTTATCAAGATTAAAAAATTGATCTCTTCAAAAGATGATGCTAATAGAATGAAAAGACACGCAATAGATGGGGAGAAAATATTTGCAAAATACCTTCTTGATAAAGGCCTTGTACCAAGGAAAAATTTTTGAAAACTCTCAAAACTCGATAAAAAAAGAAAATAAACAACACAACTAAGAACTAGATAGAAGACTTGAACAGATAATTTGCCAAATTGTCAGATAATGCCAAAGAAGACATACAAATGGCAAATCATCACATGAAAGATACTCAAAAACTTCATTACTAGGGAAATGCAAATTAAAACCACTGTGAGATACCACTACACCCCTATTAGAATGGCAGTTAAAAAGACTGACCATACCACATTCTGGCAAGGATGCAGACAGCAATGAGATATCAAATCTGAGTCAGAAATAATTCGGTTACTTTCTAGAAAAAGTTATTTCGGAAGAGTGCAATATTGCAAAATAATGGTTAATTTGATGTCAGGAACCTAAAGCTCAGTGTCCTGGGTCAACAGTCCCGGGAGGAAGGGACCATTCTTCAATCTCCATTTAACAGACAAGTATACTGAGACCTGGGGAACCTGGATCACAAAATGAGTTAGTGTTGCGACTTCCCTGGTGGTCCAGTGGTGAAGAATCTGCCTTACAATGCAGGGGACGCAGGTTCGATCCCTGGTCAGGGAACTAAGATCCCACGTGCTGCGGGGCAACTAAGCCCACATGCCACAACTACTGAGCTCACAGGCCTCAACAAGAGAGCCCACGTTCCACAAACTACAGAGTCCACATGCTCTGGACCCCGTGAGCCACAACTACAGAGCCCACACGCCCTGAAGCCTGCGCGCCACAACTAGAGAAGAGAAAACCTGCACGCTGCAACTAGGGAGAAGCCCGCACGCCGCAGAGAAAGATCCCACATGCCTCAACAAAGATCCCGCATGCCGCAACTAAGACCTGACGTGGCCAAAAATATATAAAATAAATAAATCTTTAAAAAAAAAGTGAGTTATTGTGAAAGGCTCCAGGCAGATGGGTCAATTTCCCAGCCCACGGCTTAAAACCCCTGCATCACCCCAGCTCCCGCTCACTTAGCAGCAATGCCATAAAGACCACACAAAAAGAAACGCCATAACAGCAAGAATGGAGAGGAAGACACTCCCCACCTCCACGTACAACCGGCATCTCACTGGGTCACTGTACAGAAATTTGGGTTAAAAAGGAAACCTTGGGAAGTTTGGAAACATAAGGAGTATCTCTAGGAAGAAACGTGGGATTTGTCAGTGAATCTTTTTCTGTGCATAATTTAACTTCTTTCTTTGCTACCCTGAACCAGAAAAGGAAAAAGTTAAATATAGACTCTTGAGACACTTCCAGACTTGTGCAAATAGACATTAGGAAGATCGTTGAAAGTTGCAGAAAACTACAAAGTATAATTAAAATTTTGTCCGTCGATCGCGATTTGCCAGGTACTCTTATAGAAGTTTTATGTGTGACAATTTTATTCAATCTCTACAGGAAGGTATTATTCGCCAGATCATAGAGATGATGGCCTTCAGAGAGATTAAGTAACTTGAGTAAAGTCACACAGCTGGAAAGAGGCAGAGCCAGGATTGAAACCCAGCTTTGTCTGATATCAGTGCCTGTCTATTCCAATCTATTACTGCTTCCACCAAGGGACTGACCTCTTGGATATATATATATATATACACAGGCCTCCTTGGGCAGGTACGTGTCCTGCCTCTATCCTATTTCTCTTTCATGCTTTCAGTTTATGTGACGCTAAGAAGTACGTGTGTACAGCTTGCTCTGTAATTTCAAGTGGCTGCCTCCTCTTTCCCCGACTCCCCATCCAGCTGGCAGCTAATAACTACTACTTCCCAGGCAGGAATGACAAGTGCAGAATCATCGTCTCTCCTCCCACCCTCTTCAGCAGGTTGGTCAGTGTCACTAACCCTAGACAGAAACTTAAAACACAGTGACAACTCCAGCTCCAGACAAGGAAAGGGGACCTGGCCCCAGCCCCCTCAAGGCTCACGTGTTTATTAATATCACCTCGGGAAACCTCACACCTTCCAGCACTGGGGGGGATGCTTCAAAACTGATCAGTGGTGGAAATGAGGCCACGTTTAACAAACAGCATTGTTTTCTGCCAGTGGCTAATACACTTGGCAAGAATGAAGACTTGGAACGCGCGGGTGATGATTTTTAATTGGATGGGCCTTGTTGCTGTAACAAAAATCAATGTATTTCTGTCGCGGCTGCAGATGCACTGATCCGTCCCGGCCCCGTGATGTGCCTGCGCCTGCGGAGAGGCGCCCCGCGAGCTGTGCGGGCCTGGGGAGCAGATTCCCTCGTGGGCTCCCCCTACCGGATCAGATGGGCTTGGGGGTGGTACGGGTGAGTGCAGGTGGGTGCCGGGCGCAGGGACCAAGGGGCTGAGTGGAGCGGCCAGCCTACACTCTCTGCTTGGAGGGTCTGCTGTTTCATGAACAGAACAGACCCTGCTGAGGATCTGCCACTTTAAATCAGGGGTGGCAAGCATCCCACACACAGGACAGGGCTGAGCAGGAGGTGATGAGACCGGGAGCCTTTCAATGCTTTTGTTACTGGCTGGAATCACCATTGTGAGATATTCAAACTAAAACAACAAAACAACCTCCTGGGCGTGGGTGAAAAGTGCCTCTCTTCTCCCAGCTGGCAGCTGCCCGAGGTCTTTGGGAAGATGGCACTGTTCGTTGTTTTTCGTTTGTTTTTGTGTTTTTGTTTTTGCTGGGGGAGGGTGACTGTCTATGAGCAAAGTAGATGAGACAAGGGTTCTATGGAGCCTTAAATTTTGTTTTTCATTCAAAATGATGCATTGAGGAAAGAGAAAAGTAATTGAGTACTCATACCATGAGGGGACCCTTGACCTAGTTTGAAGGTTTTTCTCAAGAAAGACAACGGCGGACTTCCTTGGTGGCGCAGTGGTTAAGAATCTGCCTGCCAACGCAGGGGACACGGGTTCGAGCCCTGGTCCGGGAAGATCCCACATACCGCGGAGCAGCTAAGTCCACGCGCCACAACTACTGAGCCTGCGCTCTAGAGCCCGCGAGACACAACTACTGAAGCCCGTGCGTCTAGAGACCGTGCTCCGCAACAAGAGGTGCCACCGTTGGGCTTCCCTGGTGGCGCAGTGGTTGAGAGTCTGCCTGCTGATGCAGGGGACACAGGTTCGTGCCCCAGTCCGGGAAGATCCCACGTGCCACGGAGCAGCTGGGCCCGTGAGCCATGGCCACTGAGCCTGTGCATCCAGAGCCTGTGCTCCGCAACGGGAGAGGCCACAACAGTGAGAGGCCCGCGTACCG
>RJWK010037018.1:0-21455 GCA_004363435.1 Platanista minor | reverse complement strand
ATAGGGAGGGTGGGAGGGAGACCCAAGAGGGAGGAGATATGGGGGTATATGTATATGTAGAGCTGATTCACTTTGTTATACAGCAGAAACTAACACACAACTGTAAAGCAATTATACGCCAATAAAGATGTTAAAAAAAAAAAAAATCGGGGGCTTCCCTGGTGGCGCAGTGGTTGGGAGTCTGCCTGCCGACGCAGGGGACACGGGTTCATGCCCCGGTCCGGGAAGATCCCACATGCTGCGGAGCGGCTGGGCCCGTGAGCCATGGCCGCTGAGCCTGCGCGTCCGGAGCCTGTGCCCCGCAACGGGAGAGGCCACAACAGTGAGAGGCCCGCGTACTGAAAAAAAAAAAAAAAAAAAAATCTCCCCCACCAGCTGCAGCTTGCTGCCTGGCACAGAATAACTGGCATGGGTTAGGCTTTCAATAAGTGGTGTCTGTGGTTGCTGTACTGTTGTCAGGAGGCCCTGGAGGTGGGGCGGCGGGGAGATGGCGGGGCATGAGCATCGATCTCTGCAGTGGTAGAGTGAAGGCGGGTAGAGGGTTCTGGAAAAGCAGAAGCTTTAGAGCACCACCTTTGATGCTGGCCACAGGAGGACGAGCTCTTAATTGGATGTGAGACAGATGTTTTAATCTGGACCAGACTTTTTAATACTGACATGTGACCAGTAAGTTTTTAGATCTTTCTGGGATGACATCAAAAGAACTGAAAAGAACTGCATGGTTGCAGTTGGGATATTTTTTAAGGCAGTTCCTTGTCTGTACCCCCTTGAGTTCAGATTGTTCAGTGAACCAGTTATATAGTTCTAGATGTTCATGTGGACAAGTTTAGAAAACACTTGTCTGTAGATAGATGGACATAAAAATCAAACTAGATAAGGAAAGAAAAGTATTATTCATATTTTTGTGAATAACATTACAGTTTTCAATGTAGCTTCTTTGTAACTTTTTATTTATTTTTTATGTTTATTTTTTATTGCGGTACGCGGGCCTCTCACTGTTGTGGCCTCTCCCGTTGTGAAGCACAGGCTCCGGACGCGCAGGCTCAGTGGCCATGGCACACGGGCCCTGCCGCTCCGCGGCATGTGGGATATCTTCCCGGCCAGGGGCACGAACCCGTGTCCCCCGAATCGGCAGGCGGACTCTCAACCACTGCGCCACCAGGGAAGCCCCTATTTTTCTCCCTTTACTGTCCGTTTATTTTTTCCCTTTCTCCCCTGATGTATATAGATCGATATATACGTATATATTGTTATTTTTATAATGTGTCAACTACATTCTAATATCTTTATCAATATATTAAATGTTATTGTGACTATTAAAATAATAATAGGGCTTCCCTGGTGGCGCAGTGGTTGAGAGTCCGCCTGCCGATGTGGGGGACACGGGTTCGTGCCCCTGGCCGGGAAGATATCCCACGTGCCGCGGAGCGGCAGGGCCCGTGTGCCATGGCCGCTGAGCCTGCGCGTCCGGAGCCTGTTTTCCGCAACGGGAGAGGCCACAACAGTGAGAGGCCCGCGTACGCAAAAAAAAAAAAAAAATAATAATAATAATAATAATGATAAATTTTAACAATATACTCATATATTTTAGACAGACACAGTTTCTGAACCGTTTGAGACTAAGTTGCAGATATTACGCCCTTTATCCCTAAATACTTCAGTGTCTATTTCCTAAGAATAAGGTAGTTCTCTTTCATACCCACAGTGCCAGCATCAAAATCAGGAAATTTAGCATTGATGCTATTATCCAATCCGCAGTCTGTATTCAAATGACATCATTTGTCCTAATAATCTTCTTCATAGTAAATTTTTTTCCTGGATCAGCGGCTAACCCAGAATGTCACAATTTATTTAGTGTTCATGTCTCTTTCACCTCCCTTAATCTATAAGAGTTCCTCAGTCTTTACCTTCCATGACCTTGGTACATATTTTAAAATACAGGCCAGTTAATTTACAGGAAGTCCCTCAGTAAGGGGTAATCTGATGTCTCCTCATGATTCCATTTGGGTTATAAATTTTTTTGGTACGAATACCTCAGAAGTGATGTGTCCTCAGTACGTCCTATCAGGATGCCCATGAAGTGGACTCATCTGGCTATTGGTGATGATAACATTAGCACCAAGGGATGGTCAGATATTAAGAAAATTGGGTTGCACCAGACACTGTTTTATAAACTGCTTTTTCACTTAACAATTTACTGCAAACGTTTGGTATGTTTTAAATATTCTTACACAGAATCATTTTAATAGACGCATAGTTTTCCATTGTCACATCATATCTACTTATTATAACTCTTATAATTTTGCCAAATTGTAACATTTTACCAAATATCTCCTACCATCAGCAATGTAATGCTGAATATTCTTGTAAATAATTCTTCCAAAGACTATTTCCTGAGGGTGAATCCCTAGAATTGGAATTGACAAAGGCTATGAATACTTTTTAAGGATAAAAGATGCCGTTCAAGGGGCCCTGTCCTCACAAGCTTTGGTCAAACTTACACTCCCCATCAGAGCGTGTGAAGGGGCCCACTTCACCATCTGTCTCCCTACACCCTCCCCAGCTTGGGGTTTTGTCTTTTCCCCAAATCTTTTCTTGCTTTAATTTGTAACCCTTTAGGTAGAAAATTTGACTTTTGCATATATTTTGGGCCATTTACATAACTTCTTTTCTTTAGTTTCCTAATCATATCCTTTGCTAGTTTTTTCTTGAGTTTCCACCTTTTGTTATAACATACAGTTCTTATTGTTATTATTGGATGAACAATTTGTAAATTGAGTTTTGAGTACTTTCTTATTTTTTCTTTCCTTTGTGGTTATTATTATTTTTAATTTCCAAACAGATTTCCTTTATTTATTATAAACAGAGTACATTTATACTTGTGTTTGTAATTTTGTCACATGCTTGTAAATATAGGTGTAAATAATTGCTCCGCTGGTAATTAATTTGTGGTGTTAGGTCTTCAGGTTAAAGAGCATTACCTAGAAGCAAGTATAGTTTGGTGGCAAAGAGCACAGGCTTTAGGGTCAGGCCAACCTGGGTTGAGTCCCGGCTCCGCTGGGTGACTCTGGGTGAGTCAGCCACACTGGGTCTCAATTTTCTCAACGGTAAACTAGAAGATAATAATAGGGTCGTGGTGAAGATTAAATGAGATATTGTGAGTAAAACGCCTGCTCCTGGGCACTCAGTAAATGGCAGTTGTTAGCTGGTTGTTTTGTTATTGTAACCCGGTCTACTGAGGACCACATTAAAAGAGACTCTGATTCACCAGGACGTGTGGGAAGGGCAGACACAGTGTCCAAAAGTGAGCTGCTAAGGACGAGAAGCGAGGCTTTTAAAGAAGTTCACGGCAGGGCCGGGTCTCAGGCTTGTTATGTAACATCCAGCATTGACCTGCTTTACTGGCTCTTCCAGGAGGCCCTGAACCCTCCTAACCCTTCCAGGCTCGAAGTTACAGCGTCTGAATGGTTAAGGGGTTGTTGTTTTGAGGGATTGACTTTTGTATGCTGTGCAGACATCTGTCCCTTGGTGACATCCAACAGCTATTTTAGGTCCCCAGATGTACATCTGCAGGCTGCTGACTTGGAGTTTTAACGTCAGTTGGTAGCACTTAGGAACCTCTAACTAAGTGAAGAATGAACTTGGAAAACATTGAGCCCAGTGCCTGGCACATAGTAGGTGCTCATCCAGTGCAAGTTGGTTCCCTTTCCCCCACTCTCTCTCTCCCCATTACTAATGGACACAGCAGATGACGGGGAAAAGCATGAACCAGCTACCCAATCCCAGTTCTGGTCCTGCTCATTACCTACTGTATAATATTGGGCAAGTTAGGTACCCTCTGAACTTCTCTTTGCTCCCCTATAAAATCATGGTTTTGGGGACAACTTGCTTTCAAAGAGCCCTTCCAATTCTAATATCCTGTGATGTTATCATATAAGATTTGGCATAACTGCTTATCCCCAAAAGCTCACACTCTTTAGATACTTATACACACTCAAGAACCAAAACAGGAGGCATGGGAGGCAAACTGCCCCAAGAAGGAACGCCCGAGGGTCTTCAAAAGGGCCTCCACCTGCTTAGCCTCTTATCATCTGACCCGCTCACCAGGCACTAAATGCCCCTGTAGAAGCTCCAACTTGTCCGTCCCCCCAGAGGCCAGGCTTCCTACTCGGCTCCACTAACTCACTACTTGTCAGGCCCCAGCTATGCAGTTGTTGGTAGGGGGAGGGAGGAATTCTTTCCAGCCTCACTATGGAAATTTAAAGAAAATAATGCGAGACCATCACAAATAGCTGCTCACTCACCACCACAAATGGCAGCATCACAAAGACAAATATATAACATTTCAGAACTTGGGAGTGACCCATGCTCAGAAAAGGAGCAATTTGGCCGATACATAGCCATCCTGTGGTACAGCAGAGGGAAAAAAAGCAAAGTTTCTAATTACCCGGCCACAATCCTGTATTTTGATGTAAAAGAGAGGAAATAACTGAGCTCTCTTCTAGTCACAGACACACCAAGGGGCCAAGAGAAAAGCCTTCTGCCCAGATCATTGCTGAGCCCACAGCTGGCATTCAGCCCAGGCGGGCCCAGCCAACGATCCTCAGATGAACCCCCAGAAGCCGACAGTGGCCCACTTCATCCTCCCCTCCTTTTGCAGGGGCATCGGCAGCAATTTCCTTCTCAAAACCTCTTCACCCTCTTCCGTGTCCTTTCTCACATATATGTGTTGGAATAGGAGGAATTGGGGTCAGGGAGGTCAAGTAAAAACCCTAGTTTACTCAGGATTACTGCAAACCAAATCACAGCTCATCCTGTGCACTGGGCACTTCTGATCTGGGCTCCCATTCCTCCTTCACTCTGTGCTTTCTGGAACTCTGACACATCCTCCATCTAAGCTGAACGTCACCTGTGGCCACGAGGTCAGCCAAGGTCTCCTCTATTATTGGGCTGCAAAATTAACGGAATCAACCTTCAATCTTAAGATTTTTAGGGAATGACTCACAACCCATCTCAAGGATTTGTCAGAAGCGTCAGCACAGACAGTCTGGCAGGAAAGGATGCTACCTTCCTAAGAATGCTTGGGGAACGCTTAGCTGTGCCTCAGTTTCCCTTAGCATCCCTCTGAGCTGCGGGTGCTTGAGGCTAAGAGGACTTCCCCACTGTCCGGGGGAGACAGACTTTGCAGTGTTCCCTGTCTCACAGCATAGAAGCAATTATTGTGGCCCCCCTCTCCCTGACAACGCTCACAGAAACACACGCACCCTGCTACCAGCCTGTCTGGGTTTTACTAGTCATTCATCTTATTTTCAGGATGTATAGGCAGGAGAATGAAAGAGAGACTGCACGGCACGGGTGAGCAGAAAAGGAGAAGAAACTTGGGAAAGGGGAATGAGGGATCCTTTTGTGCTGGTGCTACCTTGCGTCCTAACACCGCTGACACTTGATGTACGATTATTTTGACATTTCTCCTATCTAGACAACAATAAATCATAAACGAAAATCAGTTTATCAGAACACATACAAGGAAAAAATATTAACACAGATAGTTGTGATACTTGCCTCTCCCACAGCCTAACACAGCAAATTCCATATCTGGCCACGTTTCCCCTCCCGCTCCTTCCATGGGAGATCCTGGGTCTGCCATCTTGTTTCCTGGGCTCCTCTTCTGACAAAACATGGTCATACCTCCAAGAGGTGAAACACAGGGCAAACTGATTTCCTTAACTGATTTGGAAAAGGGCAGAAATTTTGCTTATAGGAAAGAAGAAAAGATTTAAAGAGGGGGAGGAGGAGTGAGGGAGTCAAAGGCCAACCAAAGTTGGATTCGAGGACAGCTTTTCTTAGGCACTGAGGTGAGGAAGTGAGAAAGAAAGAGTTACTTCATTGGCAAGTGAGAGCTGTAAAGAGCAAAGGTAATGGGGAAAGAGGATTTGTGGGTTGTGAAATTCTCCTTTGACAGTCTTCGAGGGATCCCAGTAAAGAATTTGGAAAGACATTTGGAAATTCAGTCCTTGCCTCCGATAGTGCTCTTGTTTATTCTTCAAGATCTTCATCAGAAGCCATCTCTGGAAATCTTTAGAATGACCTCCAAGTGACCTCCCATGTCTCTGAATTCCTAGTAGGCAAGTCCCTTCTCAGTCCCCAGAGTCCAGTAATCTCCTCAGGAGCGACCCCTGATTTTGTGGCATTGGGTGGGATGTGGAGTGGCTTCCTTACTTGAGTAGGTTGCCTTAGTCCATTCGGGCTGCTCTAACAGAATACCACAGGCCGGGTGACTTATAAACAATGAAAATTTATGGGTGACTTATAAACCATGAAAATTTATATCTCACAGTTCTGGAGGCTGGAAAGTTCAAGATCAAGGTGCTGGCAGATTGGGTTATGGCCACTTCCTGGTTCATGGACAGCCATCTTTCACTGTGTCTTCACATGACAGAAGGGGCAAGAGAGTTCTCTGGGGTTACTTTTATAAGGGCACTAACCCCATTCACGACCAGGAGACTCAGTCCATCTCTGCCTTGCACGTGCTGCAGGGTCTTGAGAGAGGTTTCACGATGTCAGGGTCCCCATCGGTTAAATGATGGGTATAACTACGGGCTACTTAAAATGCCCTCTAGCTCTGAAGACCCTTCACCTGGAGAGCTGACCCCCTCCTGGTTGATGTTGGCCTGCAGAGCCAGGACCGGGGCCACCTCATGGCTTCTCATTGGGTGCAGGCAGGTCTTGGGGCTCCAAAGACTCCTCGGATATCTGAAGCCTTGGCCTCAGGCCTGGACCTAAGGCCAAGACACTCCTGTTAGCTCACATCCCAGTAGGGTGACAGATGGTCTGGGTTTGTCCAGAGCCTGAGTGTTTAAACTGGGGACGTCTGGGACAGACTAAGACACAGCTGGGTGCTCCTGCATCCCCTCCCAGTGTCCTCTGGGCTGCTCTTCCACTGGGTGGACCCTGCTCCACAGTCCCACCCCCTTCCCTGCCATCTGATCACAAAGCTCTCAAGCCTTGGGCCAGGCCTCTCAGGGAGGGGCTGGAAGAGGAGGGTGCTGTGATAAAGCAGCCAGTAGGAAGCCAGGAGGCAGGAATTCGAGTCCAAGTTCCACCAATCACTGATGGTAAAACCTCAGGATTTAATCCCTGATTTAATCCCTGTAAACCTAGGTCTCCTCATATGTCACACAAAGAAATAGATACGGGGGTGAGTGTGTTCCTATGTCAAAGTGATTAGAGGATCGGACTCTGCAGTCAAAGAGGACAGTTTTTGAATCCTGAAGGGCCATTTATAAGCTGGATGAACTTGAACAACTCACTTAACCTCTCTGAGCCCAAATTTCCTCATCAGTAGAATGAAGATAATATCCTTGTTTTGGGGACTTTTGTAAGGATTAAGTGAGATGAGGTTAAGTAAAGCCTTTAGCCCAGTGCCTAGCACATCATAAGCGCCTGTTATTATCACTACCATTGTTATTGTTCGCTACTCACTACCAGTCTGTGGCTCTAAAGCACACTGAGGGGAAACTGGGGGCTCAAACCCCCTGGCATCATTTGTTAACCCAGAACATGTAGGCAAGCAAGGCTTGTGCTATAGACTGAATGTGTCCTTCCAAAGTTCATGTGTTGAAACTTAATCCCCAGAGAGACAGGTAGGAGGTAGGGCCTTTGGGAGATGATTAGGTCATGAGAGTAGCATGACACTGAACTCCTCAGAGGCAGTACTATATGACCTTTCTTCTTCGCATGTCTAGCATGGGACCTGGCTGTCAGGCAGTCTCAGTACAGTAATAGGCTATGGTCCTGGGGCCCTGGGCCTCCAAAGGGGTTGGCCTCGATGGAAGTTGGGGGGAAAGGCAGGAGGCTCATTCTCCAAAAGGGGCGTCCGTTTAATGATTGCCCTTTAAGATAAAGTGGAGACTGTTAGGACTACGCAGAAAAGATGTTAGGGGAAGTGGTTGAAACCACATGGTGAGACAGGCAGACAGAGCAGGCAGAGGGTGGGGCTTATTTTAAGTGATCACTTCCCACCTCAAGCAGCCTGCCCTTGCCTGGTTCACTCACTGTTTTTAAGAGCTCCCCAAGTGGCTGTCTGCAGGAACAGTGTCACCTGAACAAATTGACTGCTGGGGAAAATTCCTGAAAGCAGTTTTCCAGAACAGATCAATATTTAATTTCTAATGAGCAGTTTTCAATTAGATCCTAGATTGACTGCTGTCCGATTGGTCACCTGTAACCACTGCAGGCCTTTGCTCCAGCCAGTGGCCGAGTGCAGCTGATATTACAGCCATGATACCCTGGGTGTTCGGTCCCACTGCTACACCTAGGGCAGCGGTTCCTAAGTGGGGCAGTTTTGCCATCCAGGAGACACCGGACAATGTCGAGATATTTGTGGTTGGCACAACTGAGAGATCTAATGGCCTCTAGTGGAGAGAGGCCAGGGATGCTGCTAAACATCCTTCAACACACAGGACAGAGTCCCCAAAACAAACAAAGGTAGGAAAACCCTGTCTTACTTAGGGCTTCCTCTCCCTGGTGATCACAGTCACCTCCCTGATGGCCTCTCTACCTCCAAGTTCACTCTTAAAAGCATCTTTGTTCGTGCCACAACTGTGCGCATGCATACACACACACGCACACCCTTTCACAGCACCAGTCACCTACAGTCTAAACTCCGCCCACTGTGTAAGCTCTGCACACCCAGGGCCCACTTGTCTTTCCATTTTTGTTTCCCCATCTCACTCCAGTCTCTGAACTAAAGTCCCTGTCCTGGTGACTCTCAAACTTGACTCTGCATCAGAATCTCCTGGGGGACTTGTTAATACCATAGTTACTGGGCTCCGTCCCCAGAGTTTTTGATTTAGTAGGTCTGGACGGGGGGCTGCAGGATGTGCATTTCTTCTGGGTAAGGCTGCTTCTGTTGGGCTGGGGCCCATGCTCTGAGAACCTCCACCCCACACCAGCTTCTCTTCACCTCTCGTCCTGTCCCCCAGCCTCTGCTTCTGTCCAGGATGCCCTTGCTCACGGTCCTTCTACCCACCCGAGTTCTACCCTCAAGGTCCAGATCAAACGCCACCTCCACCCTGCAGTTGCCTTCCTCTGATGCCCAAGGGAAGAAATATCCCAGCCTTGGCCCTCTTTCAGCACTGTGCACCTCTCCGTGGACACTTACTTTCTTCTTTCACTGACAGCTACAGTGAGTCCTCTACACAGGAACGAGTTACCTTCCGAGAGCGCGTTCATAAGTCCGATTTGTTCGCTAAGTCCAACAAAGTTAGCCTAGGCACCCAACTAACACAATCGGCTCTCTAGTACTGCACTGTAACAGGTTTACCATACTTTTCACACAAATAGTACATAAAAAAAACCACAGAAAATAAAGAAAACACTTTTGATCTTACAGTGTAGTACCTTGAAAAGTACAGTAGTACAGTACAACAGCCGGCATCCAGGGGCTGGCATCGAGTGAACAGGCAAGAAGATTTACTGACTGGAGGAGGGAGAGGAGGTGGCAGATGGTAGAGCTGAAGGATCGTCAGCAACAGGAGACAGAGGGCGAGCTGCAATGTCACTCACACCTGACACTGACGGCACAGGTTCCTTGCTGGAGCCAGATGCACGTTCGCATCTTTGAAACTTCTCAACTTGAAGGTTCATATGTAGGGGACCTACTGTATTTAAATGCATGCTCTACAAGTCAGGCATGCTCCAGAAGAGTAGCTGGAGAGAGTTTAATCAAAGGGACTACTTACAAGGATGTGGACAGACAGGATTAAGGGAAATTAACAAGGATGCTGAAGCACCCCAAGGCTGGCAATTATTGGAAGCCAAGACCCCTGCAATGGACAAGGTGGGGAAATGGTCCCTGGAATCAGGAGAGGGTCACCTGATAGGAGCTGCAGGCTCGGGAAGAGGAGCACAGACACCACTAGAGGGCAGCCTGGCAGGGAGGGAGTCTGGGGAATAAATACCCCAGCCTCTCTCTCCAGCACCCGCTGCTCTCCTGCCAGCGCCTCCCACTGGCTAAACCCAATAAGATAACAGAAGGCAAAGGGAACATGAAGCAGCCCATAGACGTCAGCCTCCCAAGTCTCAGAGCAGGCGGAGAAGGTTGGAGAGTGGACCTAGTGGGGCAAAGAGAGGGTCTCCAGCACATGACTTCTCTCCCTACTATGAAATCCCAGAGTTATATCATCCATGTCAGAATTGTCCCCAGGATCCACAACAAGCCCGGGCTTTGCATAATAGAGTAGGTTATTAATAAATATTTGGTGAGTGAATCGTTCATCATTAGCGGGTGAGTATGTCTGGTGATTAATTTCCAGATATTTTATGGAATTTCATCACTCAAAGAAGTTTCTCAGAATATGCTAAGAATGTTTATAGCTCCACAGAAAAACCTGCCAGCTGAGGCCCCCATGACGTGGCTGGGAAAACCAGCTTATCGTACTTCCCAGCCCTGTCCACCAATTTCCCACTTATATATCACTTTATCTTTCAAAGCAAAGAATATAAAATAGGGATGTATCAGGCTTGTGGAGGAATATTTTCTCAGATTTCAAGCAATCAAAGAAAACAGAAAGGAATGGAATCAACAACAGAGATACTAGTCTTTTTAAAGTGAAATATAAACAAACTAAAATTAAAGGGAAAAAGTTGTCTGCAAAACATATTTGCATTAGAAGTAATCATGAGTTCAAATTGATTAATTTCGTATAAATATGTAAGAAAAACAACCTGAGCTTAAGAGAGAAGTGGTCTTCTATTCTAGCACAACTGGTAACCATTACCTGAGCACTTACTATGTGCTGGGAACTGTAATAAATGCTTTATGTATTCTATCTCATTTAGTCCTCACAACTGGCATTTGAGCTCTGAACCGTTACGATTTTCATTTTCACAGATGTTGAAACTGAAGTACTGAGAGGATAAGTAAATTTTCCTGGTTCTCGTAGATGGTAAAACGCAGTGTTGGAATTTAAATCCAATTTGCCTGATTAAATCCAATTCTCGCTGGAAAATAGATAGCTAAAAGTTGAAACCGTAATCACTATACAAATTCAATTCAATGACTATCTGAGTGCCATTTACACCTACTACATTAATTAACACTTTTTAAAAATTATTATTCAGTTCCATTGCTGATGAGGCACTGGTGAAAATTATACCCACAGAGCTGGTGCCATGGTGGATGAATATACACTTCTGGGAAAGCAACACAGCAGAACCCATCAGAAATTAGAACCACATTCAGAGCGTTTCTACCATGATCAGAAGGCTGGTTCGCTGTCCTGCGGGAACAGGATTCTGCATGAGGAGCAAGGATGTGAGGTCTGGGTCTGGGCTTTGAACTCTTGGGGCAGGAGAAAGACGGTGTCTTCAGATATGGGATCCACTGTGCTTTCATCTACATGACCCAGCCCCATCTAGGAGCAGCTTCCTCCAAATGATCGGGGTAGGGGTGGGGTGCGGCACTGGTCAGCCGACTGGGCCGGATCAGGCACAGGATATGGTCCTACTGAAGCCCTGGGATGGTGTGACTCAGGCACTAGGACCCAGACAGATGGGCACAGCTGTGTTCGGAGTTGTAGCCTTCCCAGAAGACTCTTCGTTTGCTCTCACTGACCGGGCCATGGCTGGTCCTAGAGGTGACTCATATTGATGTCCAGATGTTGAGCAGGTACAGCGAGGAGGTAGCCGGGTGGAGGAGGTTCCTTGCTCCACCTTCCTGAGCTGGAGGTGAGCGGCCTCCCTGCTGCCCCTGCTGGGAACTCTGAGAACTGCAAGGGGTTTTCTGACATCCCGGATCTTGATTTCTTCTGGAGACAAAGCAGGAATCTTCTTCTGCTCCCTCCCTGTCATCTCTTTGCTTGACGCTACCTCTATATTTTAGCGGAAGCAGCACGCCGAGCATCCCAGCTCTGCCACTCACGCACTTAAACTCCCACTTCCCTGCTCCGTCAACACTACTACCAGCCTCACAAGTCTTTCCTGAAACCACATAGTGTTTCGTAAAGGCCTGGCACACAACAGGAAATCGATAAATATTCACTTTCCCCCTTTCCTTATTCTTATCCCTTTAACGGATTACAGGTGAAAACACCTCGGAGTGGTCTTCATTTTATATGATAAGGCCCATCTAGGGTGGGGCTTTCCCCTCCCTCACATTTTTCTTACAGGACCGAAGGGCTGGACCTGGCGGCTGTTTCCAGCCCGCAAGTCAATCAACCAGGGGCGGGCAGGGCAGTACGGCAGGGATCCACCAGGGGGCAGCAGAGAGCCGGCCTCCGCGGGCTCCGAGGCTCAGGGCTGGGGTCTGCACAGGTGACCTCAAGAGCAGGGAGACCTTCCCGGGCTCTGTCATTAGAGACTGAAGGTCTGGGGGTTAGGGGCTGTGTCACCAAACTGAAACTCTAGAGACAAAGACTTAGGTGAGCGTGAGCCCAGCATGGCTGTTAGGTTAAAGAGGAAGTAGTCCTGGGACTTCCCTGGTGGTGCCATGGTTAAGAATCCACCTGCCGATGCAGGGGACACGGGTTCGAGCCCTAGTCCGGGAAGATGCCACGGAGCAACCGAGCTCCTGCACCACAACTACTGATAGAGCCCGTGAGCCTCAGCTACTGAGCCTGTGCACCACAGCTGCTGAGGTGCACACCTAGAGCCTGTGCTCCACGATAGGGGAGACCACCGCAATGATGAGATAAGCCTGGAAGCAGAAACGAAGACCCAAAGCAGAAAAAAATTAATTAATTAATTAATCAAAAGCCATTTCTTAAAAAAAAAAAAAAAAGAGGAAGTAGTTCTACAGAGTCCAGAAGAAACCTTCTCAATCAAGGGAGTAATAGTAATAATAGCTGTTATTAACCAAATGTGCTGATATCATAAGGATATTATTGGGGGGATCTTTATATACATATGTACATATATAATACGTATGTGTGTATATATATATAATTTTTATTTTTTTTAGGCCGTGGCATGAGGGATCTTAGTTCCCCGACCAGGGATGGAACCTGAGCCCTCTGCATTGGGTGTGCACAGTCTTAACCACTAGACTGCCAGGGAAGTTCCGCCAATATATATTTTATCTGTGGTCATGTCTAATGTCAAAACTGGTAGACTCGGGCCATAGAGATTCTTCCGGAACATAGAGAAGATACCCCCAGAAGTCATGGGCTTCAGGATCTGGGGCGGGAGGAGGGTATTGAGTACAAGGAGATTCTCCCAGACAGGAAGTGGAAATGGAAACCCTGCTGTTTCCTCTTGATGGAGCGTGGAAGGAAGAGAGGCGGGGGGTGGGTGGGTGGGGAGGAGAGGCAGTGGGTCAGACGCAAGGGTCTTGGGTGCCCCGCGCAGCCCAACTCCCAGGATGTGGTGGGGCTGGATGTTAACATGAAGGAAAAGCCAAAAATGGAGGGAGGGGGGCTTGTGCTCTGCTGGTGCCGGTCGTGGAGCAGGCACGCCAGGTACACAAGGAGACCCAGATGCATGAGGTGGAGAGGAGGCGTGAAGTGAGAGGAGGCCTGGGTTAGAGCTCTCCAGCCCTCTTTTGGCCTGGAGGGGCCCCCGAAGAGCCGGCGTGCGACAGCCACGGGTTGAGACCCAGGGCCCTGTCATGGTAAGGGGTGAGGTGACTGCACCATAAAGGCCACAGAGTCCCCAAATTAGTAGGGGGCAGGTGGAGGGTGTGTCTGAGACTCAGAAGGCTGAGCAGCTCCCTGAAGAGCTGGGGGAGGGACCAGTCAGCAAGGGAGAACAAATGGACCCCAACTGAAACAAGAAAACAAGCTTTGCATTAATCTCTGCACCCAGGGAGAAGTAGCCCACGGGGCAGGCATCCCTGCCTCTGGGCAGGCATCCCTGCCTCCTATGTCTGCTTTGCCTCTCGAGCCCCAGCCACTCTCGTTCTCCTTCACAGCAGCCACGCTGGCCTTCTCAGGCCTTCAATGCTGCCATGCTTCCTCCAGCCACAGGGCCTTTGCACTTCCCTTCTCTCCTCCCTCCAAACCCAGCCTCCTGGCTCAGTCCTTTTCTTCTCTTCCATACTCTCTTTTATAACACTTGTCATTTTATTGAGTTGTGATTTTGCATCTATCTTTGATTAACACCCACCTCCCCCCTAGGATTATAAGCTCCATGGGGGCAGGGACCACGTGTTTTTTGTTTTTTGTTTTTTTTTCCTTTTTTTAACTTTTATTTATTTATTTATTTGGTTGTGCTGGGTCTTAGTCACGGTAGGCAGGCTCCTTAGTTGTGACACGCATGTGGGATCTACTTCCCTGACCAGGGATCGAACCCTGGGCCCCCTGCATTGGGAGCATGGAGTCTTAACCACCGCACCACCAGGGAAGTCCCACCATGTTTATTTTCACGCATCAACCGTGTGCCCAGCACCCAACAGACACTGGCAATGACAGACCCTCCATCAGCGTTTGCTGAATGACCGGACAAACAGCTGAATGAGTGAACGTATGGCCACAACCTTGTCTCCATTTTCGGAAGGAGGAACGGAGGTGAGCAGTGAGCTGTGTTCAGCACAGAAGCGGGGAGGAGGGGGACGGCAGGGGACAGGTCCCGCCCTCGCTGAAAGAAGCAGACCTTTCCCCACATCGCACAAGCTTTTCCTTTACCCACCAAGTCAGAGCAGCATTTTCTTCTTCAGATGATGAACCTGAGGATTTACAGGGTCTTTCGGTTTTGTGTTCACTTCTCATGATGAAAATTTTCAGCAGACAAGAAAAGTGAGGAGGACTGTACCATAACCATTGGAGAATAAATATTTAAAGTAAATTACAGATATCATGGCGATTGACTGTCAAAGACTTCAGTTTGCATCTTTGAAAAATAAGGACACTTCCCTACATAACCCAAATACTGTTATCGCACCTAACAGAGCGATCCGGAATTTCTTATTATCATCTCACACTCAGGCCTCGTTCATATTTCCCCAGTGGCTCCAAAATGTCTTCTACACTTGGTTTCCTAGACCCAGGAGCCAAACAAAGTCCTTGCACAGAGCAGCATGTTTTGAAAACCATCTCAAATGTCTTAATTCAGACCATATGTTGAGCAGCGTGGAACACGGAACCAGACGCCTCCCATTTACATTCCGGCATCCTCGGTCCTTCTTCATTCGGATCCATTCCTGGATGGCAGGCAAGTCCGGGAAGGAATCACCACGGAGCCCAGATCCCTGGGGACACAGGGCGCCTCAGGCATATTCCAGAAGCCCACGGCAGCCCCCAGGGGAGGCAACACGCAAGCCGCACTGCGGAGGAGCAGAGAGATGAGCCATAAAGAAAGTATTTTCTTTTTCCGAACTTGCCAAGCCCTCCCGAGAAATCTGGCTACCACTTCTGAAGGAAGGTGCTGCCCCCCAGGCAGGTCCTGGGGGGCAGTGGTGAGGTCGACCTTTGAAAAGTCATCCACTTAAGGGACAAAGCACTTTCTCCGGTTCTCGGCCCCAGGGCAGCTGGCCTGGTGGCCTGAGGTCGGCCAGAGAGGCTGCAGACAGGCGTGTGTCACCAGAACGTGCGGAGGTTGAGGTGGGGGGTGGACATGGGACTTGGCTGTGCCAGTGAGATTTTTTTTAATCTTGATGGGAATTTTATGGTTTTCACAATTGCCTTGGGATAAAAGAGGACCTTGGTTCATAGTCCCTCAAGTATGTAGCTGCTGAATTGTCCTTTAGATGACTCTCTTGAGTTCCCAACTTATACTTTTTCCCTTGGGCGACTGCAGGAAGGCAGATTTCCCCGCCCCCTACCCGTGGCTTCCTTGCCTCTAAGATGAGGGAAAGACTGGGAAATTTCACCCCTAAAGAGAGTTTCCCCTGACCTTCCCCCTGAAACCATGAGGTTTGGACAGACTGACACACGTAACACTCAGTCCTATGGGGACGGTCACTCTCTGGGCTCCAGAAAAGCTGGGGGCAACCTGGAAACATCCTCAGTGCCTGCAGGAGCCCCACTCATCAGGTGGGTGCAGACGTGGTCACCCAGGCCACCATCCATCACACCTTTGCCCCCGAGCTGCCGCCTGGGCCCTGGTTCCCATCCGGTGTGGCCCCCACCACCTTCCCTGCCAATCAGGATAGGGTGCCAATCCTAGACAGAGAGCTGTGGGACTCAAACAGGGTGGAAGAGACTCCTTGCTCACCATCCCCTCCCTTTCCATTCAGTACAGATACTTCTCTGCTGTGGGGCCTGTCCTGGGAACAGGAGGATGGTTAGCAGCGGCCCCGGCCTCTACCCACAAGATGCCAGGATCATCTCCAGACGTTGCCAGATGTCCCCTGGGGACCCAAATCATCCTCAGTGGAGAACCCCTGGTTTAGATCGCGTTTAAAAAGCCAGGAAATTTGCAGAACTGTGTACACCAGCTGAGTGAGAGTTTCACTCTTTCTTGGGAGAACCTCAAACCATGCATTTCAGCAGCGTTCAGGAGAGCCCCCATTCTCTTCTTGGGGAGGCAGAGTGGCCACCAGGCCGGGCCAGTCGAGTCCCCTAGGTGTCCCTCTACTCATGCTCGGGAAGCTGCAGAACAGTGCTGTCCCTAAGATAGGATGAATGGGGCATTTCCCCCCGGAAATGTGAACCCACGAATGCTTTCCAGCCACCGAGGCCCTGCGTCCCCACCCTCCCCCTTCTTCCTCCCTTCCTTCTCACACCCTCATCCCCCAGCCAAGGCC
The DNA here is from genome assembly GCA_004363435.1 of Platanista minor. NCBI lineage: Eukaryota > Metazoa > Chordata > Mammalia > Artiodactyla > Platanistidae > Platanista > Platanista minor. The sequence goes on along the minus strand of RJWK010037018.1, from coordinate 4,774 downwards.
TCTGGCTCTGTCCACCCTGAGCTGGACTCAGGCTGGTGGGCGGCTTCTCTGGCCACAGCTAGAATGGCCCTAGGTTGCACCCGTGGCTCTCCCAACACTCTTACTGCTGTCACCTCCTTTCTCTCATGTCCCAGAGGAGCTGCATCAGGGAGGTGACCTTAGATCCCTGGTTGACAGATCTGCAGGGCCTGGGTCTGAATCTGGACTTTGCCGATCCCTGGGCTGGCCCCTGGCCCTCCCAGTGGTCAACACAGGGAATTCAGGTGATGAACGTAACTTCTGAGCACGGCACCCAGCTCACCTCGGCGCTCTGATGTGTTAAGAAGGAGGCTTGTCCTGATATCATAAGGATATTATGGGATTTATATATATTTTGTTTGTTTGTTTGTTTGTTGTGGTATGCGGGCCTCTCACTGTTGTGGCCCCTCCCGTTGCGGAGCACAGGCTCCGGACGCTCAGGCCCAGCGGCCATGGCTCACGGGCCCAAACGCTCTGCGGCATGCGGGATCCTCCCGGACCGGGGCACGAACCCGTGTCCCCCGCATCGGCAGGCGGACTCTCAACCACTGCGCCACCAGCGAAGCCCTATTTTTTTTTGTTTTTAAGCATGCGGGATATTAGTTCCCCGATCAGGGATGGAACCTGTGCCCTCTGCATTGGTAGTGCAGAGACTTAACCACTGGACCGCCAGGGAAGTCCCACCAGTATATATTTTATCTGTGGTCATGTCCTGCTTCCCTCTTCATCCAGCAGGGGATGGTGAGAGAAGGCTCAGATGAGCCAAGCAGAGAAGAAGGGGCAAGAATAAAAGGACAAGGGTCTGAGGGGACCAGGGAAAAGACACAGGAGGTCAAGGGAAAGCGGTGCCTCTGAGAGCCCTGTTGGGTGACCTTGAGAGCAGGGGGCTGAGGCCCGAGGCTCTGCACCCATGGGAGCGCCTGGCGGAGGAGGAGCCCCTGGGGTGGAGCCGAGGGGGTCACGCGCGGTCCTAGCCCCCACCCCCCGCGCAACGGACTCTGATGTAAAGGGCTGGACCATATGCCCTCTTCCCATCCTCTGTGGGTGTTTGACGGCCTTGTAAGATCTGTCGGCACATAGACTACATCCCTCTCCTCCTTCCCCAGAAGGTTTGGGGTGCTGGGCTCCCCCACAAATGGGTGGTTGTTTATTGTCACTTCTGCTAAGGATCCCCCAGAGGAGGTCAACATCCTCAGGATCCAGGAGATCCTTTCCTGCTGGCCCTCCTGCCCCTCCCAGTCCCTTCTTCCGCCAAACCCACTTCCCTACCTCACTGAGCGTTCCGCTGGGCCAGGCCTCTGGTTCTCAGTCTCTCGGGCCCCTTCTGGCTTCAGTTCTTCCTTCGACCATCTCCCAGCAGCCTAAACTCACCTGCCCTCGTGGTCCCTCGCCTGAATCTCCATGCCTGCCCTGCTCAGCTCAGCAGTGTCCTCTGCCTGCCCTGCCTGGGAGCGTCACGGAGGAAAAAACGGTACCAGCCGTGTGCTGATCGACCTTTTCGTAAAGAAGGACACCCAAGCCCTCCAGCAGCCCCGCCCCCTTTTTCCATGACTGCACCCCTCAATCTTCACTGCTGCTCTCAGGGCGCCAGCGCCACCTCCAGCCTCACCTTCTCAGGAGGATCTTTCTTCCTCCTTTCCCTGAAAAGCAAAAGCAAAACAAGATGAAGCAAGGACCATCAGAGGACTTGCTCTTTCTCAAATATAACCTTTTCTCCATCTTCACAGCTGCCACCCAGGTCAAGCCACAATCACCTCCTGCCTGAAGCACCACGATACTTCCCACCTGACCTCCACAGAGCAGCCAGAGTGACCATAAGTTAGCTCACATCACCCCATCTAGAATCCTCCAAGACTTCCATTGCTCCTAGGAAAAAGATCAAATTCCTCAAATGGCCTTTCGGGCTCTGCCTGGTCTGGCACCACTTTCCCCCAGGCTGTCTCTGCTCTGGCCATGCTGGCCTTCTCTAAGTTCCTCAGACCTACAAAGATTCCCCCTGTCACAGGGCCTTTGAACATGCTGTTCTTTCTGGACAATGATTTCCTCTCCTATCCTGGCCTAGATATGCTCAAAGGTCACTTTCTCAAGAGAAACTTTTCTGGTCCCCCCAGTCGGTCAGGTTGCTTTGGTATACATTCCTTCCTTCAAAGGCACTTATCCTAGATCACTGGGATGTCTTCCTCCCCAACGAGGGTCACCAATAGCTCCTGAGTGCCTGGCACAGCGTTTGGCACATGGTTGGAACTCAATAAATGTTTCTTTGTTGAACGAACCTCACCTCCAATCCTTCATTCTCAGTGGACCATGTCCCATCCTCTCTCTCTCTCTCTTCTTTTTTTTTTTTTGGCCGCACCTCGGGGCTTGCGGGATCCTAGTTCCCCGACCAGGGATCAAACCCATGCCCCCTGCAGTGGAAGTGTGGGGTCCTAACCACTGGACCGCCAGGGAAGTCCCCGTTCTCTCTTCCTCTCCCTCTCTACCCACGCCCCACACCAAAGAGTCCATTAGTGGTGAACTCTTTCCACTGCTGCTCCCTTCACCACACACCCAGTCAGGCTCTCACGTCAGAAACGGGCATTCGTGCCTTCACAGTCCCTCTGAGGCCGACCACGAGGATGCAGGGGTAGATTCTACAGCTGCTATCGAGTCTTTCCAAAAGGCTTGAAAGTCTTTCCACTGAACACTAGATTGGGTGGATTTCTTGGAAACAATGTGCTTCTTACGAAAGAGATGAAGTTTAATGCTTCTCAGCAGCTTCTTCTTGGTCTGGCTGAATGTACCTAGCTAGCTGTGCTTTTCTGCCTTTTCTGGCTCTCATTTTCATCAGAGAGACTGCGTGCCAATGCCCTGTGGGGTCGTGTTGACAGCCAAGCTCAGGAACGAGATGGGCTGAGTCTGAGATTCTGTTGCACCACTTCTTAGCTGTGTGGCCTTTAGGAATTTATGGGGCCATAACTAGTACATACCTGAGTCGATTGGGAGGCAGCCTAGCACAGGGTTTGGGAACATAAGGTCTGGTGTGAGAGCATCTGCATTCTAAGACCTTAATTCTTGTGTGTAAATAATGTTAAAACCCAGAGGGAAGGTGACCAAGGGTCACTTCATTTCATGAAAGAATTGGTAATCAGTGGGGGGGTGTGTGTCTGTGTGTGTGTGTGTGTGTGTGTTTCCCAAGAGCCCACAAGATTTGGAAAATATACCATTTACGAAAAAGCAGAGCTTCTTTGGGCCACCATCGCAGGAAAACAGATGGAATCCCACCCCTCTGGCTCTTGTCCACCTGCCATTACATGACCTTTAGCTCTCAGAAAGGGGCCCCCCACAGTTTCTTCTTGAAGTTCCCTGAGAGTATCTCTGAGATGCGCCCTCGAGGTATGAAAACGGAGCCGTGCTCCCTAGAGCCCTCGGGGTGTTGAGAATAAACTGTGTTCTGGGCATTAGTGGGAGAGGTGTCTTTACTCTCTCCTCAGCTGCCCTTTGGACCAGGAGGAAGGAAACTGTATGGTCTTATGTGTCTGGGGCTCAGAGTTCAGCGAGGCAGCTTTTTCAGTGTTTACTCACAGCCTGCAGTGGGGTCAGGGAGACAAATCTGAAATGCAGATCCTCGGTGAACTGAGTCGCTCCCGCCTTCTTTTCCTTGCCACTGCCTAGGGCAATGGTTCACAAATATACGAGTGCATGGGAATCAGCTGGAAGGATGATGGGGTGCACGCCCAGTTCCTGATCCAGTAGGACTGAGGTAGGGCCGAGCATGTGCGTTTCTGAACAACCGTCTTCAGGTGGTGTTGATGCTGCTGGTCTGGGGACCGCTCTTTGAGAAGCCCTGCTTGAGGGCTTCCAAATCGAATCCAAGCGACTGTCCAAGTCCTCTTTCTAGAGTAGGACTCCTGGGACCTGGGACAGTGGCTGTAAGTCACCTAAATTCCTCCCATCCTTGCAGATGTAGAGACCTTGGTGAGGAGTCAGCAGGCAGCTGAGCTGGGTGCCGCACCCCAGAGCTGGCAGTGGAACTGAGCACGGTGTGTGCGTGTGCCATTCCGGGAGCCCAGCAAAGGGGATGGGGGGTGTGTGAGCGGGGACGCTGAGGGTGTCGGCTGAGCAGGACCTATAGCTGTTGGTTTTCAGCCGTGCCCCACAGATCCCTAGGTGTTCCATGGACCCTGCCAGGAGCAGCTCTCTGCGCTGGCGGCCAGGTGCGGGGCTCCTCTTCTGCCCCCTCCCCCTGCCCTTCCACTCCTGCCTGCAACCGGGTAGGCTCTGCGTGCCAGGCTCTCAAAACCTTCCTCCTCTCACCAGAGTTCCAGCAGGGTCCCCCCCTAACACCGGCCAGTTCGTGTGCAGATGCCACATACTCAGCCAACCTCTCAGCAACCAGATGGCAGTGCCCTGAGTGACGGTGGAGGGCTACTCGGTTATTTATCTTATCTCATCTAATTATTTTTTTCTGATTATTAAAGCAATACATGTTGGATGTGCAAAAGAAACACTTGTTAGGAAAACGTAATGTGGTAAGAAAAAATGGTCTGTAACGAAATCCATAGGGATAGTAAATTTAACAGGCTTGTAAATCTCTTCAGATTCTTTCTGAGCATTTCTTAATGATGCATACATGCATTATAAATACTTAATAAAATGGATTCAAAGTATAGTTTTGTAGCTTTTTAAAAAATATTCCAATATATCTCAAATTTCTATGTCATTAAGTAAAGATTTTCTTCAAACTTTCTTTTCTTTTTTTTTTTTTTTAATTTTTTTT